>VUYV01000796.1:20545-34411 GCA_008711295.1 Anarhynchus alexandrinus | reverse complement strand
AAAAAAAAAAAAAAAAAGAGATGCTTTTGGATTATCGATCGGCCCCGGCTGCCCCGGTGGGAAATGGTCGGGGCGTCGGGGGAGCGCCGGGGCAGCGGAGCCCCGGCCGGGCCGTGGGGCAGCGCCGCCCGCATCAGCGTTGTCATGCAAAAGCAAAACTGGATAATGAGAGTAATAACGACGAATGCGGAGGAATAACATGACTCGATTTACACGTGGCAGATGAGAGCAGGCGGGAAGGAGGAGAGGTGCTGCGGAGATCCGCGGGTGAGCCGTGGCACCGCGCCGGNGGGGGGCTACGGCCACCATGGGGGGCCGAGCGCGGGGGCTACGGCCCCGACAGCCCGAGCCGGCACGGCACGGCCGCCGCTGCGTCGCTTATTGCTTCAGCCCCTGCCCGGGGCGCGGTGGAGCGCGGCGGGGGCCGGGGGTCTGCCGGGGGGGGACAGGGGCAGCGGGGGGGCCGGGGCACCCCGCTGCCGGAAAGGGGGCTCCGGTGCCACCGGGCAGCCCCTGTGCCAGGGCAGTGCGGCCCCCCCGGGTCTCTGCCCGGGGACTCTGGCAAGTGCCAAGGGAGAGGGAGCACGTCCCCGTGTCCTCAAGTGCGGTCCCACTCGCCCCAGGACGGGGGTACGGGCTCCGTGGCAGCGGTGAGGGGAGTTGGGATGGACATCCAGCAACACTAAAACAAAGCGAACAGAAAAGATGGGATGAGACACGGAGACTGGTCCATGAGATGAAGCCGTCGAGCCCGGCCGGCAGAGCCGCGCGCCCGCCCCGCGCCAGCCTGCTCGCCCCCACGCCGCCTCGGCCAGCGCCGCCTCCGGACCGCAGCACCGGCCCGGCACGACCGCGGCTGGCGAGCCTCCACCGTGGGCGACTGCACCCCAAACTGTCCTTGGGAGGACAAGGATGCCCGCTGGACATCGCGGTGTCACCGCCCGGAGAACGCAGCGCCCGGCGAAAGCCCCGGCAGCAGCCCCGCGCGCCGCGGCGCCGCGGCAACCCCGGCTCCAAAGAGAGAGACTGGAAAGGTTGGCGTTACCTGCGCCGGCGAGCACGGCCGCGGAGCTGCCGCGTCCCGGGCTCCCCTCGAGCCCATCCACGACTTGCTGACGTCGGAGACCCAGCTAAGGAGCTCGCCCATCGGCAAGGGGACTTCTTTGGTGGGACTGGAAAAAGACGTCTGCCAGAGAGAGAGCGCGTTATTGCGGGAGAAGGGAAAGGCGGGAGGAAAGGAGTTACCACGAGGAAGAAAAGAGGAGTCCGGATTTAGAGAGAGCCGCCTTTTTTTTTTCTAACAAGAGAGCACGCCGGGCTGCCGCAGCGTCCCGCGACCCTCCCTGGGCACCGGGGATGCCGTGGCCGCTGCGCTCGGAGGGTCCGGAGAACCCCCGTGGCGGGGGCTGGGGGGTCACGGGCGGGCAGCGGCTGGGTCTGGGCGCAGGAAGCTTTGGCAGCGCCGGCTCCGCCGCGCGCGGGCTCTGGCGGAGTCCTGTCAATTCATTAAGCCACGTCAGCGTTAAGAAATCAACCTTGTGCGGAGCACTTCCCAGATACACGGAGAGAGAGAGAGAGAGAGAGAGGCAGACAGACAGACAGACAGACAGGCAGCGGCAGACGCGGCCGCCGGCGAGCGGCGGCACCAGCCACGCCGGCGGGGAGAGCCAAGCGCGGCGGCAGCGTCCCGGCGGGTGGACGGGCTGGCGGAGGCGGACACGCAGCGAAGCCCCTCGGCGGGCGAAGCGGCGGAGCGGAGGCCGGTCCCTCCGCACGGCGCGGAAGCAGCGGGCAGCGCCAGCGCGCACTTACGGTCGGGGGCGCCGGCTCCGCGGCGCGGTGATGTGCCGGGGAGGCCAAGCCGGGGAGCTGGGGGCAGCCGGGGAGCCGGGGCGCGGAGCCCCCTCCTCGCCGGGACGCGCCGAGGGCGGCTGGAAGGGGTCCAGGCGACAGCGACGGGGCCGGTGCGGTGGGTCTGGCTGTCCGGCGCCGAGCGGCGGGGAGCCCGCCATGTCCTCCTCCGTCCCGCCGGCCGCGGTGCGCCGCGGGGACAGGGTGGTCTCCTCCTTCGGGGTGTGGGGGATGAAGCCGGCAGGGTTAATTACAAAAGAGTCACTAAGTGGTTAGATCAAAACGACAGAACTGTTGTCCGGCTCTGCCCCGCGGTGTCCGCGCCGCCGGGCGGGATCGGCTCGGCGGAGGGCAGGAGCGGCAGCAGGCTCCCGGCGCGGCGCGGCGGGTCGGGGAGGGTAGTGTGTCTTCTCTCTCATCTCTTAATATACAAATACTGTCAGAACAATCGTATATATTAATATATTAGTCTAGTCTTTTTTTTTTGGTTAAACTTTAGGCACTGCTTTGGAAGAAGAATGGAGTTTAAAAGTTAACAAAAAAAAGAAAAAAAGAAGAATACTAGTGATTGATTAGGCAGCAGCGTTGCCACATGCGGAGCAGGCGAGGCGGCGGGTTGGCCGGGCAGGGGCCGGCAGGTTTCAGGCCAGGCGGAGCGGTGGCCCCGGCAGCGCCGGGCGCTCCTCGCTCGCCTCCCGCCCGCAGCTCCCGCTCGGCAGCGACGAGGCGAGGGCGGCCGCCTCCACGGCGCTCGGCGGACCCGCGACGTATCTGCGCCCGAAGCTCGAGGAAGAGTAGGAGGAGGACGAGAAGGTCATGGAGAAACCGGAGCCGGTGGCGTCGAAGCTGCCTCGCCGGGAGCCCGACCGGGAGCCCGTCCGGGAGCCCGACCGCGAGCCGGAGGTGGACCCGGCGCTGCTGACGTTGTAGGGGCTGTAGTAGCCCTTGCTGGACTGGGAGGAGGCCTCCAGCAGCCGCAAGCCGGTCCCGTCCTCGATCATGCTTCGGTCCATCGCGTCCTTGTAGGAGATCTTGAGCTTGGTTTTGGGGCAGGTGAGATACTTGGAGTAGGTGTTCACGTCCCGCAGCTTCTGGGCCGTGCGCGTGTCGATGGTGCCCTTCTGCAGCGCCTCGTCCAAGGAGACGCGGCCCTCGACGTCGGGCTCGATCAGACCCCCCGTCAGGTACTGCACCTCCAGGAAGCGCTGCCCGGCCTCGTAGTAGAGCCAGCCCTTCTTCAGGGCCTGGGCCGCCGACATCTTCGTCTTGGTCCGCGGGTCCTCGAAGCCGTAGAAGGCCTTCTGCGCCAGGTTGATGCGGTCCACCATGATTTTGTCGACCAGGCCCTTGTTCACCGCGTCGGCGACGGAGCACTTGTCCCCGGTGTTGGGGTCGATGATGCCCCCGGTGCAGGCCTGGGCTTCCAGCAGCCTCTGCCCCGTGATGTTATCCACGAGGTTGCGGCGCATCGCCTCCGTGATGGACACCTTCTCCAGAGTGTCCGTGTCCAGGATGCCCGCCACCGGCCCGGTCTCCTCGGTCGGGTCACTCCACATGGATATCTGCGTTCGCATGGGGGACGGGCTGACGGTGTAGGAGGAGGATGATCCCACGGAGGACGACCGCGACCGGAAGCCGCTCATGTTGCCGGAGAGCATGTCTGCAAACTCGGTGATGGAGAGGGTGCCCGAGCGGTACTGGTCCAGGGCCGACTGGTCGATCAGGCCCTTGCCGATGGCATCGTCGATGTCGTACTGGCGCCCCGAGCGCCTGTCGATGATCATTGACTTCACCACGCCGTCGGAGGAGGAGGTGGTGATCTCCTCCCACTCGCACTCCTGCTCCGACAGCTCCAGGTAGGTCTGGTGGTCGATGAGGCCCTTGCGGTAGGCTTCGTACACGGACATCTCCTTGCCTGTCTCCGGGTCGACGATCACCACCCTGCGCTTGCGGACGGAAGACTTGGAGGAGGTCTTCCTCTCCCGCTTCTTCTCCTTCAGGGGCAGGAGGCAGAGGCCAGTCTCTGGGTCAGTGATGCACCGCTCCATGAGCTGCAGGTAGGTGAGGTTCTCCTCTGTGTTGGGGTCGAAGAAGCCCTTGGTGTCGTCGCTGGGATCCAGCAGGATCTCATTCATCTCCTCGTCGAAGAGGCCCCTCTTGTAGGCAATCTCCACAGGGAGGCGGTGGCTCTCCTCGGGATCGATTATGCCTCCCGTTGCGATCTGGGCCTCCAGCAAGCGGATCCCGTGGTCCTTCAGGATCAGACCCTTCTTCATGGCCTGGAAGAGGGAGATGAGCTTTCCGGAGTAGGGATCCCGGTAGCCGGTGACCGCCCTCTCGGCAGAGAGCAGCTTGTCCTTGAACTCGGGGCCCACGATGCCCATCCGCACAGCTTCCTCCACCGTCAGCTTGAGGCCCTTGATGGGGTCAATCACGTACCCCGTGGCTGCCTGCGCCTCCAGGAGCTCAAACGCGGTGCCTGGCCTGATGATACCCTTCTTCATGGCCTGGTATACGGACAGCCGCTCCTTCGTGGAGTCCACGTAGACGCCAGCAATGCAGCTGGTGCCCTCCAGGAACTTCTTCAGGTTCTTAGAGACCTCCTCGATGGAGGTGAGGCCCTCCTGGAGGCGCTGGGCGGTGGCTTCGTCCATCACCTGCGAACGGACCAGCTCCTCCACGGTGATCTGCTTCCGCAGCCCGCGGAAGGTGAGCTTCCTCGTGTCGCAGAGCGGGAGCAGGAGGAGCCTGGTGTTCTCATCCTTCCGGCACCGCTTCAGGAGCTGCGTGTAGCTGAGCTTCTCGTCCGTGGACGGGTCCACGTAGCTCCGCACCTCGCTGGGCTCGGACAGCATGTCGTACGTGTCCTTGTTGATGAAGCCCCGCTGGTAGGCCACCTCCAGGGGCAGATGGAAGCCCAGGTGCGGGTCAATGACGCCGCCGGTGGCTATCTGGGCGTCCAGAAGCTTGAGGGCCTCTTCGCTGGGAATGAGGTCTTTCTTCATGGCCTGGAAGATGGAAATCTTCTGTTCGCTGTACGGGTCCCTGTAACCGGTCACAGCCCTCTCTGCGGACAGGAGCCGGTCATGGATTTCAGGCCCCACCACGCCTTTCCTGACCGCTTCATCGACAGTCAGCATCTCATTCTTTGTGGGGTCGATCATGAAACCGGTGGCAGCCTGGGCCTCCAGGAGGGAGCGGGCCACTTCGGAGTTGATCAGCCCCTTCTTCAGCGCCTGGTAGATACTGAGCTTCTGCTTGGAAGAGGGGATGTAGATGCCAGCCACGCAGCCCGACCCGTAGAGGTACTTCCAGACAGTCTCCACGTCCAGGAGCTCCCGGAAGGTTTTGGAGCCCTGCTTCAGCAGGTTGTAGATGTCTAGAGAGATGATCTTGGCCTCGTAGAGTTCCTCGGCTGTGATGCGGCGCCGGACGTAGTCATAGGACGTGAGATTCTGCTGCCTGATGATCTCGGTCTTCTCGATGATCTCAATGATGATGATGATCATGCGTTCCTTGGACACACGGCCCGACTGGAACTCCTCCATGAGCTGCTTCCGCTGCTCCTCAGGCAGCAGGTCCGAGTGCATGATCTCCCACAGTGACATGGAGGAGCCCGCCCTGCTGCCCACAGGGATGTCCACCTGCGTCTCCTCAAACACCTTCCGCGTCTCTGCCTCTGTGTACACCTGGGTGGTCTCCACCACTGTAGGCTTCTCGGGCTCCCGCAGGGGCAGCAGATACAGGCCCGTCTCCGGATCCTCGATGCACTTCTCCTTCAGCTGCATGTAGGTGAGGTTCTCCTGTGTGTTGGGGTCGAAGAAGCCCTTGGTGTCATCGGTGGGGTCGGAGAGGGTCCGGTTCATTTCCTCGTCGAAGTAGCCGCGCTTGTAGGCCACCTCCACGGGGAGGCGGTGGCTGTTGACGGGGTCGATGATGCCGCCGGTGGCGATCTGGGCCTCGAGGAGGCGGATGCCGTGCTCCCTGACGATGAGCCCTTTCTTCATCGCCTGGAAGAGGGAGATGGTGTTGCCCGAGTAGGGGTCCTTGTACCCAGTGACAGCCTTCTCGGCCGACAGCAGCTTCTCGTGCAGTTCAGGCCCGACGACACCGGCCTTCACGGCCTCGTTGACATACAGTTTCCGGTTCTTCACAGGGTCGATCAAGAACCCGGTCGCTGCCTGGGCCTCCAGGAGGACCACGGCGGTGCTGGGCCTCAGCAGGTTCCTCTTCATGGCCTCGTAGATGTTCAGCTTCTCCTTGGTCGCCTCCACGTAGACGCCAGCAATGCATTCGCTGCCGTGCAGGAATCTCCTCACCGCATCCGTCTCAGAGAGGTCCTTCACTGATTTCTTGCCTTCCTTCAGCTGCTCGTACTGGGCTTTGCTGATGATGCGGGACTCCACCAGCTCGCTGGCGGGTACGGGTGCCCGGAGGCCGCTGAACGTCAGCCTCTCCTGCTTTTTGGTCTCTGCCTCCTCGATGATGGTGATCACGATCTTGATGATCTTCTCGATGGTCACCTTGCCAGTCTTGTACTGCCGGAGCAGCTCCCGCCGGTGCTCCTCCGTGAAGTACTCGGAGTGGATCAGCTCCCAGATGGTCATTGTCTGGCCCTTCATGCTGCCCACTGGGACCTCTACGGTGGCCTTGTCAAAGCACTCCTTGGCCTGGCTGTCTGTGTAGACCTCCTCCTGCTGCGACTGGATGGCTTTGTCGGACAGGGGCAGCAGGCAGAAGCCAGTCTGCTTGTCGCGGTGGCAGTTCTTCTGCAGCTGGGTGTAGGTGAGGTGCTCTTGGGTGTTGGGACAATAGAAAGCCTTGGTGTCGTCTCGGAGCTCGGACAGAGCCTCGTTCATCTCAGGGTCCAAGTAGCCCCGCTTGTAGGCGACCTCGAGCGGGAGCCGGTGGCTGTTCACGGGATCGACGATGCCTCCAGTGGCGAGCTGGACGTCCAGCAGACGGACCCCGGTGTCGCTGGGGATGAGGCCCTTCTTGAGCGCTTGGTAGAGGGAAACCGTCTGCCCCGTATAGGGATCCTTGTAGCCGGTCACCGCCTTCTCTGCGGACAGCAGCTTCTCGTGAAACTCCGGCCCCACCACCTCAGCCTTCACCGCCTCGTCAACGGAGAACAGCTTGTTCCTCACGGGGTCGATGATGTAGCCGGTGGCAGCCTGCGCCTCCAGCAGGGACAGGGCGATCTCTGGCTTCAGCAGATTTCTCTTCAGGGCCTCGTAGAAGGTGAGCTTCTGGCCGGTTGACTCTACAAGGACGCCGGCAATGGCATCTGTGCCCTTCAGGTACTGCCGCACGGACTCCATCTCCGCCACGTCCCTCACGGACTTCTTGCCCTGGTGCAGCTGGTTGTAGAGGTCTTTGTTGATGATTTTGCTTTCCAGCAGCTCAGCGGCGGGCACAGGGGCCCGGAGGCCCTCGAAGCACATCTGGCTCTTCTTCTCGCTTTCCTCCACAACCGTGATGATGATCTTAATGATCTTCTCCACCGTGATCTTGCCAGTCCTGTACTGCTGGATCAGGTCCCGCCTTTGGTCCTCGGTGAAGTATTCAGAGTTGATGAGCTCCCAGATGGTCATGGTTTTCCCTTGGAACTTGCCAAACGGTGCTGTCACCGTGGCCTTCTTAAAGACGTCCTTAGCTTCTTTGTCGGTGTAGACCAGCTCTCTTGCTTTGGCCGCCTGGTCAGTGAGCGGCAGAAGGCACAGCCCCGTGTCCGGGTCAGTCACGCAGCGCTCCATGAGCTGTAGGTAGGTGAGGTTCTCCTGTGTGTTGGGGTCGAAGAAGCCCTTGGTGTCGTCGGTGGGGTCAGAGAGGACCTGGTTCATCTCCTCATCGAAGTAGCCCCGCTTGTAGGCAGCTTCTACAGGCAGGCGGTGGCTGTTGACGGGGTCGATGATGCCGCCGGTGGCGATCTGCGCCTCGAGGAGGCGGATGCCGTGCTCCTTGACGATGAGGTCCTTCGTCATGGCCTGGAAGAGGGAGATCTTGTCGCCCGTGTAAGGATCCTTGTAGCCGGTTACCGCCCGTTCAGCAGACAGCATCTTATTGTGCAGCTCTGGCCCAATCACTCCTTCTCTCACCGCCTCGTTCACCGAGAGCCTCGCGTTTCGCACAGGGTCAATTATGAAGCCGGAGGCAGCCTGCGCCTCCAGGAGGACCAGCGCGGTGCCAGGGCTGAGCAGCTTCTTCTTCATGGCTTCATAGATGCTCATCTTCTGATTGGTGGGTTTGATTAACAAGCCGGCGATGCTGCTCTTGCCCTGCAGGTACTTCTTGATGTCTTCCCTCTGCGAGAGCTCGCCAACGCTCACAACACCCTTCGTCAACTTGTCTAAGTTCTCCTTGCTCAGAATGCCGGCGTCAGCCAGCTTCTCTGCAGACACCTTCTGACGGATGCCGTCAAACGCAAACTCCGGCTCCCCGTTCTGCGCTAAGCCATCCACCGCGTCTCTGCCGTTGGGCACGGCTTTGATATCCGGCAGCTGCGTCGTCGTAACCGTTGCCTCCTCGGGCAGGTCGTCCGTCTGGATCATGATCTCTCGTGTCTGGGCCAGGGCGGCCTTGTACTCTTCCTGCATCTGCTCGAGCCGCTCCCTGAGCTTCTTGTTCTCCTCTTCCAGGAGTTTCTCCTGCTGCTGCCGCTGCCTCTCCAGCTGCTGCAGCTCCTCCTGCTTGTGCCGGACGTTCTCCTCTGCTTCTTGCTGGTGCTTCTTGGCTTCGTCCAGCATGGCCTTCAGCTGCTGCTTCTCCTGCTCCATCTCCTGCTGCTGCCGCTCCTGCTCTGCCTTCAGGTTCTGGGCTTTGTTCACCTCGTCTTTAAAGAGCTTCTCCAGCTTCGCTTTCTCCTCCTCGATGAACTTCTCCTTCTGCAGCAGGGCGTCCTTCTCCGTCAGGAAGGTCTGCTGGAGGAGCTGCGTCTCCTGGCGGAGCTGCGCCTCCTGGGCCACCTGCATCTGGGGTGGGAGAGAGGACAGCAGGGTCAGACGGCGCTGTCTGCCCAAGAGGGCAGCACCGGTGGGGCAATGGGGGCGGGCCGGGGCGGGAGGACAGGCAGCAGGGGCGGCACCGGGCTGGTGGGGGCGCAGAGTCCCCCAACCACTCTGCTGGGTAGGTTAGGAGCTAAGGGAGCAGAGCCGGGGTTAGGGAGCCACAGCAAACGACACGTGGGTGGAACGAGCAGGGAAAAGCCACGAGCTCTTCTGCGGGGGTGGGGGAGCGGGGGACGGCGCCCGTCTACGGAGCGGGATGCGGCAGGACGCTCCACGGGGCCGAGAAGCCGGCACGGGTGGTGGGGATGGCCCCTCCGCAGCAGGAGCTGCCGGCGGCAGGAGAGGGCAGTGGGGCGGGAGGTCCCGCTCCGACACCTCCCGGCGGGGGTTTGGCTGGCTGCACGTGGCCCCGTGCACGCCCTCGACCCCCACGTGGGGGTTCTGCCCCACAAGTAGCCACTCGCCGAGACCCCTGGCGGGGGGGGGGGACAGACACCGGGTCCTCCCAGAGCCCGGCCAGCCGCCCGCCCGCCGGCTGTGCCGGGACACGGCGCGGGGCGGCTGGGGAGAGGGAAGGCCCTCCTGCGTACCACCACCGCGAAGGGGGACCCGCAGCCCAGTACCTCCTCCGCCTTCTGCTGCAGCAACGCCGCCTCCCGCTTCAGCTTCTCCTTCTCCTGCTCCAGGTCGGCGATGGCCTTCCGCAGCTTCTCGGCGTCCTGGTCGCTCTGGTGCCGCTGGATCTCCAGAGTGTGCACCAGCGTCATCTTCTCCTGCGTGGCCAGCTCGGTCTCGTGCAGCCGCCCGCTGATCTCCTCCGCCTGCTTCTTGAAGCGCTTGGCTTCCTCCTCGGCCTTGGCCTGGGCCACGCTCATCTCCGCCACGTGCAGCTTGAGGCGCTCGGCCTCGGCCGTGATCTCCAGCTGCCGCCGGCGCTCAGCCTCCAGGGTTTTCTGGAAACCCTCGGTCTCCTCGGCCAGGCGCTGCTGCATCTGCTCCTTGTCCTCCTGCAGCCGCTTGGCGTGCTCCTGGGCCAGGTCCTTCTGCTTCTGCAGCATCTCCGCCTCCGCCTTCAGCCGCGTGGCCTCCTGCACCGCCTGCATCTTCTCCTTCAGCATCTTCTCCGCCAGCGCCCGCTGCTGCGCCAGGTCGTCCTCGGCCAGCTTCCGCATGCGGGCGGCCTCCTGGGCCTCCACGCTGAGCCGGGCGACCTCCTCCGCCACCTGCTTCATCTTCTCGGCCTCCTCCGCCAGGAACTTCTGCGTGTTGTCCTTGTCCTTGAGGATCAGCACCTTGTTCTCCTCCTCGATCCGGCTCTTCAGCTTCGCCAGCTCCTCCATCTGCACCCGCACCTTGAAGAGCTCCTCCTCCACCTGGGCCTTCTGCCGGACGGCGTCGGTCACCTCCTCCTTCAGCCGCTGCAGCTCCTCGTCCAGAATGCCCTTCTGGTGGTCCGTCTCGTCCAGCTGCAGCTTCACCTTGGTCAGCTCCTGCTCCACCTGCGCCTTCTGCCGCAGCGTCTGCTCGGCGAACTTCTTGTGCTTCTCCATCTCGGCGTCCGCCAGCTGCTTCTGCCGCAGGGCCGCCTGCTCCGCCTGCGCCCGCTTGGCCGCCTCCAGCTCGGCCTCCTTCCGCAGCTTCTCCGCGTCCGCCTGCGCCTGCGCCTGCGCCTGCGCCTCCTCCTCCGCCCGCTGCTTCAGCCGCTCGGCCTCCTCCACCCGCTGCCGGGAGAGGCCGGCCTCCTGCTCGGCCTTGCTGCGGGCGAACTCGGCCTCCTCGGCCGCCCGCCGGGCCCGCTCGGCCTCCTCCCGCAGCCGCTCCAGGAGGCTCTGCTCCTGCTGCCGCGTCTGCAGCAGCTCCTGCTCCTTCTGCTGCACGGCGGCCAGGTGCGCCTTCTCCTCCGCCGCCAGCCGCTTCTGCGCCGCCTCCCGCGCCAGCTGGATCTGCCGCTCCGACTCCCGCTCCGCCAGCTCCTTCTGCCGCCGGGCCTCCTCCACCATGGCCTTCAGCCGCTCCACCTCCTCCAGCGCCAGCCGCCGCTGCCGCCCGGCCTCCTCCTCGGCCGCCAGGATGGCCTGCACCTTCTCCTCGGCCTCCCGCCGGCGGGCCTCCTCCTCCAGCGCCAGCGCCCGCTGCCGGCCGGCCTCCCGCTCCGCCTGCTCCCGGCTGCGCTGCACCTCCTCCGCCTCCCCGCGGATGCGGCTCAGCTCCCGCTCCAGCTCGCTCTTGCCCGCCGAGGCCTTCTCGAAGCTGGCCTTCAGGGCGCGGATCTCCTCCTCCACCTGCCGCCGCTGCCGCAGGGTGTCCTCCACCAGCCCCTTCTGCCGCTCCAGCTCGCTCTCCGAGGAGCGCTTCAGCAGGGCGATCTTCTCCTCGATGTCCTGCTTGTGCTGGGCCGCCTGCTCCTCCAGCAGCTTGCGCTGGTAGGCCTCGTCCTCCGCCAGCCGCCGCAGCCGCTCGTTCTCCGCCTCCTTCTCCTTCAGGGCGATCTCCGCCTCCGCCTTCAGCCGCGAGGCCTCGTTGATGGCCGCCAGCTTCTCCTTCAGGATGCGCTCGGCCTCGGCCCGCTGCCGGCCGGCCTCCTCCTCCGCCAGCTGCCGCTGCCTCTTGGCCTCCTCGGAGAGGGCCCGCAGCCGGGCGGCCTCCTCGGCCAGCTCCCGCAGCTTGCTGGCCTCGGCCTCCAGCCGCTGCTTGGACTTCTCGCTGGTGGAGCGCGACTCCTCCTCCGTCTTGGCCTTGCTCTCCAGCAGGACCTCCATCTCGGCCCGCAGCTTGGCCAGCTCCTCCTCCAGCTCCTTCCTCTTCTGGATGGCCTCGCTCACCTCCTCCTTCAGCCGGGACTGCTCCTCCTCCAGCAGCAGGCGCTGCTGCTCCCCGTTCTCCATCTCCGCCTTCAGCCGGATCAGCTCCTGCTCCGCCGCCAGCTTCTGCTGGGCCGTGCCCTCCGCCAGCTCCCGCTGCTTCTCCAGCTCCTCCTCGGCCAGATCCTTCTGCCGCAGGGCCGCCTCCTCCGCCTTGGCGCGCTTGCGGGCCTCCCGCTCCGCGTCCTCCTTCTGCTTCTCCGCCTCCTCCTGCGCCAGCGCCTTCTTGTGGGCCACCTCCTCCGCCTGCAGCCGCAGCCGCAGCGCCTCGTTGGCCTTCTGCCGCCAGCGCTCCAGCTCCTTCTCCGCCTCCTCCCGCGACTGCTCGGCCTCCCGCTGCTGCCTCTTCAGCCGCTCGGCCTCCTCCTGCAGCTGGGCCACCGCCATGTGCTCCTGCTGCAGCGACAGCTCCAGCTGCGCCGTCTTCTCGGCGAAGGACAGCCGCTTGCTCTGCAGCTCGGCCTCGGCGCTCCGCTGGGCCACCTCCTGGGCCACCTGGATCTGCCGCTCCTTCTCGGCCTCCGCCTGCCGCATCCGCCGGTCGGCCTCCTCCGCCTGCAGCCGCAGCTCCTCCAGGTCCGCCACCGCCTTCTGCTTCTCCCGCGCCGCCTCCCGCTCCGCCTGCACCTTGCGCTTCAGCTCTTCCTCCGCCTCCCGCTTCTTCTGGCTCTCCTCCTTCACCTGCCGGCGCAGGCGCTCGGCCTCCTCCTGCGCCTGCCTCTTCTGCCGCTCGGCATCCTCGGCGCGCGCCCGCAGCTCCCGCAGCTCCGTCTCGGCGCCCGCCCGCTGCTTCTCCGTGCTCTCCAGCTGGAGGCGGATGAGGCGGATCTCCTCCTCCACCTTCTTGCGGTTGTACTCGGCCTCCTCGATCAGCTTGACCTTGGACTTGATCTGGTGGTCGGAGTTCTGCCGCAGCTGCATCAGCTCCTGCTGGATGTTCTGCTTCTGCTGCTCGGCGTCCACGGCCACCACCTCCCGCCGGGTGACCTCCTCCTGCATGCGGAGCTGCAGCTCCCGCGCCTCCGCCTCCGCCTGCGCCTTGGCTTTGGCGTGGGCCTCGGCCAGCTGCCGCTGCTTCTCCAGCTGGGCCTCCACCTCCGCCAGCCGCTGCCTCTCCTCCTCCTTCAGCTTCTCGGCGGCTTTCTGGAGGGGAAAGAGGGTGCAGAGAAAACAGAGAGGGGAGAGAGAGAGAGATCACAAGGGATGCGACCGAGCCGCGGCGCCAACGCCAGCCACAACCACGCGCCACCGAGAGACGGGGCGGTCCGGGGCGGAGGGGTGGAGGATGCGCATGGAATGGCTTCGGCTCCCTGGGCCTCCCCGCGAGCTGGAGGCGGTGACGCCAGCTTCCAGAAGACGTGTGGCAGACAGGGGACACACGAGTACCGTGTCGCACTCGGCACAGCGCGGGTGGACAGGCGACAGGACCGAGACAGCGCTGCGGGAAGCGAGATGGCCCGCGAGCCACAGAGAAGGGACGGAGCGCGAGCAAAGCCCCAGGCCGTGGAGACGGATGCGAGCAGCTAGCACACCACCACCGTGCCCGCGGGGAGGGAGAGCCCCGCGGAGGGCAGCCGTGCCGGCCGGGGCTCCCCGAGCGAGAGGGGCCGGCGCAGAGAGCCATCACCTCGGGGGAACGACAGCCGGAGCAGCGGGGAGAGCAGGACGGAGGGCAGCGGGTGGCGTGGGAGGTGCGAGCGGAGCTTTCCCCGCCGGGAAAGCCTCGACGACACGGAGAGCAACCCAAGCTCCGGCCCGTGCTGGCCCAAATCCCCCCCTCGCTGGCCCGCTCCAGGCAACCCGGCCGGCCGGCCATCTGCCGAAGGGCCGGCACACCTCGTGCGTGGCGTGGGGCGGTGCCGCGGAGCGCTCGTGCCGCATGCACGGTGAGCAAGGCAGCGTGCATGCGGGTGAGCCGGACCCCCCACGCCGCAGGGCTGGGTCCCCCCGTGCCACCCCAACGGCGCGGCGAGGGCCCGGGAGCNCCAGCACCACCAGCACGGGTACCAGCACCGCCACCGGCGCTGCCGTGCCTGCCCGCTGCCAGCCCCCACCCAACCCAGGCAGGCACCTGCTCTGCCGCAGCCCCCCGTGCACTGCCCACCGCCCCACAGCAGTGCCCGGGACCCCCCAGACCCCCCGAACCC
>VUYV01000795.1:84471-126644 GCA_008711295.1 Anarhynchus alexandrinus | reverse complement strand
TCCACTGAGTCTGAAGCACCTGCCGTTGCCAGCTGAATTCTCCTTGGGCTCTTTCCCCAGACAGTTATTTTGTTTTCTGGCCCAGAGCTGATACGAGGACACTAAATGAGGATTTAATAGTGAACTGACTCATCTTGACTTGATCATGCTACAGGCATGCAAGTCAAAGCACCGTCTGGGAGGGTCTGTGCATGACACTGCTGTGATGCCCACTCATGGGTGAGGAGATATATGGCCTTTATGTGCACAAGCCGTGCCCGGGTGGGACCTCCCATGAGCTGGTTTTTAGCTGCTCTGGTTGGTTGTCCTGGAGACTTTGCAGTTTCTCTTGTGCCTGCTGTGGGATCGACCTGAGGTTGTTGGGTTACCCTGAAGTAAAAGATGGTGGTCCCACATGAATTCATGGTCCACTGGAATTCAGGAGGGAGGCAGTGGGGGTACTGGAGAGAGGATCAGCTTACCAGCCCCATCTCTCTCATTTGAGTTGGTGAGCTGTGGTTTTGTCCATTAGGGAATAATTTTGCTTCCGCGTGTGCTTCTTCTCCCATGTGAGTTCTGCAGGATGGGAGAGGATGCCAACAGGACATATCACGTTTAATCCCAAACTCTGCTGGATCCTGAACACAGCCACAATACTCCATAAAACAGTACAGGATGGACATGTGAAAGGACCTTCTTGTAATAGACTTTGCACCTGTGTAAAGTGCCAATGTGGTCCCTATAATAAAGAGTTTCCGATTTATTCCCTCCAGATGGTAGACCTCTACGCTAGTCTGCCAGGCTCAGGGATACACAGGCAAGGGTGCCAAGTCTTTTGAAAACTAATTATTTGGTTTTGTAGCGTGATTTTCTTTTTGTTTTCATCTTTGCCCCCACTTTTGAAGGTGCTGAGAAGTACCATCTCTGAAGGTGCTTCTCAGAAAGCATCATTAGATGTCTGACTTTGTCCTGGGGTTTTTTTGTTTGTTTGTTTAAGTGTCTTGAGGGAAACTCCATCTGTTAGAGTACAAAGCTGATCTGGGGCAAAAGGGACAAGCTTGGACATTAGCATGAAGATCTAGCAGGACATGGTCCAGTCCAATCTCAGTGGCTGCAAGACGTCATCTTGGAGTCTAATGGATTTCCAACTGGATTGAGAAATCCAGCAGAAGGACAGCATCCAACTCCCTTATGCACATCTAGAAAATCATGCAGGAACAGCAGTTTATCTCTGGCAGCTCCCTGCCGATGAGGTTCTTATCAACTGCTCATCCCTTGGATCAGCCTCACCTCCTGTCCCAAGTCTCCAGAGACTGCATATCCCAGAGAACTGCTGGGTAAAATGGGGGATTTCCTTTCTTACAAAGCGTGGAAGCTGGGCATGTTTTATATCAAGTGCTAGTGGTGTAAAATCTTGAATAGAGCTGTCAACGTGAGCTGCTGGAAGATCTCAGCAGAGAAGGAGAAAGGGACTTTCACTTCTCGCATCCCTACCTTGCCACTTCCGAAGTTTTCCTGCATGGCTCAGTCAAACCAGTCCTTTCCCCAAGAGCACACGCAGTGGAAATCTGACAATTTGGCTTCTTCCTGCAGCTTTCGTTGCTTCATCGGGTCCGAAGTGTTGACTCATCAGTCTTTCTTCACGTGATTCCCTTGAAATAGCTTCCCTCGGGCAGACGGCGTGAGGACCGGGCAGCCTCGTCGGCACAACTTCTCTCTGAGAAGTTGCTGTAGCAGCTGGTCCCTCCGGGGCGATTCTGGTCTCTAAAAGGTTTTTAACTTTTCCTGAAAGCATTTAGAGGAAAATCTTTTTCAGCGGTGTTCTTACCTAAAGGAGGACAAGTCTCGTGAGTGACTTGAAGACACAGCTGACAACGTTGTGTGCTGCCTGTCATCTGGGTCTCTAAAATGTTTTGAAATCCCGGATTAAAGGTCACTCATCCTGAAATGTCCTTCCTTCCTCCGGTTGGACATGGGGCCAGCAGAAACCCTGACACCGTACGCGACCTTGTGCACCACCTCTTCTGATATTATCAAAACCTTCCTAATTTAGACTTCTCTTGCCTTTTAGGGTTGCTTTTTTGGAGCGAACCCAAGGGTTTCCTGCAGGAGCCTGGGGCGGTTGTCTAGAGGAGCAGAGAGCAGTGATTGCTGCTGATGTTGGTCTTTGGGATGACCCC
Organism: Anarhynchus alexandrinus; assembly: GCA_008711295.1. NCBI lineage: Eukaryota > Metazoa > Chordata > Aves > Charadriiformes > Charadriidae > Anarhynchus > Anarhynchus alexandrinus. The sequence goes on along the minus strand of VUYV01000795.1, from coordinate 124,485 downwards.
GCAGCCCATTGCTTGCAGCTTTCCCAGCGCTCCGGCCCTTCTCCGAACGCTTCCCCGCCGCCCTGGGTGCCAGCTAGCATCACTGTCTAAGAATGAGAAGTAATTTAGTTCCTAAGCAACCTCTCGCCTGGCCTCTTGCTAAAGAGTGACTTAGCATTTTCCGAAAGGGAAAAAAAAAAAAGAGACCGGGGATAGCAATGTGTCAAGGCAGGTTCTTCTAATGTGCTTAACCCTCCGGATGCCGATTTAACGAGCATCCACCCAGCGTCAGCCAGCTGGGTCGCTGCCAAGGGGCTCGGGGTGCTGCGGGAAGCCAAGTTCAGCCCATCTGGGGGCAGCTCAAATAAGGATTAAAATCTGTAGCTGGTAAGAGTGTTTCTAAGATCACGAGGACCGTTTTTTTCCTTCTTTCTTCTCGCTACTTTCATTTTTCTCCTGACCTTAAGTCATTTTACTGGCTGCTGTCAGTTTATTTCATCTTCCCTCTCGCCCCTTCAAAAACCCAGTAAAGTCAACAAATGTCATTTTATAGGGTGTTTCTGCTGTGGTGACTATTAGTTTTATTTCAAATCCATCAATGCCCAGCCTGAAAAATGAATTGGTAGGTCACATCCCTGTCCTAACAATCTCTGTCTATCTGAAATATATTCCTACCACCTCCATTAGAGCTGTGCCTCAGTAAATCAAGATCTTTATTGTGCTTATCCTTTTCACATCCCCTTAAGGCGGGATCAGGTGGATCATGATTTTCCCAGGTTATTATTGTGGAGAAGCCAGAGCCAAAGCATCAGGCTGGATTTGTACCTTCAGGGTACCCAACTTTCACGTGGGACATGCTGACTCCTGACCTGCTGTTTTCATTTGGCTCCTCCTCCATCGAGGGTCTCAGCTCCACTGTTGAGGTTGGAGGGTGGGAGGGTGTTGTCTTCTGAGACATGACTGTAGGGAAAGGACAAGGGGCTTGGAAGGAAGATGAAGGAAATGACATGGTGGAGGTCATCCACTGGACCAGTGAGGTTGGAAGGGACCTCTGGCAATCATCTAGTTCCACCCCCTTTCCTAAAGCAGAGTCTCCAAGTGTAGATTGCTTAGGATTTTCAGCATCTCCAGGGATGGAGACTCCAAAACCTCTTTGGGCAACCTTTGCCGGTGTTTGACCATCCTCACAGCTAAAAAAAAATTATTCTTATGTTTAAATGGAATTTCCTGTATTTTTGATTTGTGCCCATTGCCTCTTGTCCTGTCATTGAGCACCACCACCAAGAATCTAGCTTGGTCTTCTTTAATTCGCTCCCATCAGTTCTTTATACACATGGATAAGATCCCCCTGAGCCTTCTCTTCTCTGGGCTGAACAGTCCCAGCTCTCTCAGTTAGCTGCTCCAGTCCATTAATCATCTTTGTGGCCCTTTGCTGGACTTACTTCAGTGTGTCCATATCTCTCTTGTACTGGGGAGCCTGGACCTGGACCCAGCACCTAGTTGTGTCCCACCAGGGGCTGAGCAGAGGGGAGGGATCCCCTCCCTTGACCTGCTGGCACTGCTCAGCGTAACACAGCCCAGGAGGCTGGTGACTTTCTTTGCTGTGAGGACACATTGCTGGCTCGTGGTCAACTTGGTCTCCACCAGGAACCCTCAGTCTGGTGGATAAAGACATTTTCCAGCCAGTCAAGCTCCAGTGAGACCCACCTTGCTGTCCGGTTATCTAGCCCATATATCACCAGTTTGTCTGTGAGGACCTTACAGGAGATATTTTGAAAGAAAGCATTAGTATCATCCTGATAAGAAGCACCCACTGCTCTCACCAAGCCAGTCATCTCCCCGTAGAGGGCTATCAGGTTGGTCAAGGATGATTTAGGGGTCTTACTACAGAGGCACACAGGTCAGAGGGGATTGCAGAAGGTTGAGGTGACATAGTGGTAGCTGCAGCAGATATTTCAGGTTTGTTGCAGCATTCCAGCCATGATATTCATGCTGTAGTAACATCTAGCAGCAGGGGAGGTGTCCCTGGGCAGGCACAGGGCTTCTTTGTGCAGCTCAGCAACACACAGGGATTTCTCGTTCAGGATTTGCGCCCATGGCTGCCCCTATAGTGAGTGTGCTGAGGCCAGCACAGATCTCCTGGTCCACTCGTATCCCTGTCTGTGCCAGGAAAACAAGGCTCCTCTCTCCGTGCTGCTGTACGTGAAGCCACATCTCCCCTCTGTCCTCCATGCAATACAACACACAACTCGGTTGATATGCAGCGATGAGCAGTTTATTTCCTTTTTCTTCGTTTTCCACTCCTTGCATCGCTTTTGCAAGGCTAAGAGAAATAGGAGTGACAGCTCGGTACGCTCATGAAGCCAAAGGCCAAGAGGGGCTTTGCCTGAGGAGCAGTTCTGCCGAGTAAAGCAACGCTTTCTAACCCAGCTGATTGAAGCCAAAGCAGCGTGTCCTTACATTAAGGAAGAGCCTCACCAGCTCTTGAGGGTCAGGTTGAACCCAGGAAGACCCGGTGGCAGATTTGGGAGTAGGTCCCAAGCAGGAGCTAATGGTCGCTGATGACCCCCTTTGCTGCAGCAAGTTGTCTAGATATCCTAGGAAAGAAACACTATTAATTTTTATTCCCCTTTATTTAAAAAAAAAAATAAATAATAAAACAGCCTGGCAGAGGGTCAGCATGCAAGGAATGGGCAGGCACACTGCCTCGTTTGTTGGAATGGCCGACAGATTAAATTAAGGTTTAAAAAAAAGAAAAAAAAAATTAGAGATGGAGACAGAGAACAAGCGTTTTCTATGGGCAGAGTTCATTCGCAAGTCACTCGTTTCTCTTGCTCTTCAGGGAGTGATACGAGACAATTAGCTAATTGGTTTGGGGAGGTGACCTGTCAGTGACTCAAGGAGGAAATGTGTCCTGTGCAATTTGACATAAAGAATATATTTTCAGCCCGCCGTGACAGCTGCGAGCACCCCCCATTAAAATCAAGCATGTAATGGCTGTAATAACGGCAAGCTTGGAATCCATCACAGCAAGGGAAAAGCAATGAAAAACCTGATAACACGCACTAAATTGCAGCCGGAGCTAGTATGTTATGTTGTCAGGTTTGAAATATTTCTGAATTATCTTATCATTAGCGCTGCGTAAGCAGCCGAAGCCTTTCTGAGGTTGAAATCTGTCCCCAGTTACCTTTTTAAGCCCTCTGCTTCAGCAGCTCATCTGCCTTCAGGGCCAGGTACCTGCACATCTTCATGATGGAGCCGATGGTTGTGTGCGTGAAGTTGGGAGGACCTGAAATCCGTGATTTTAGCCCAAGCCTTTGGAAAGAGGAGCCGGTTGCTCGATTTGCTCAGAGGATGTGGATTTTCCACCTTTTTCTGTAAGTTCTCAGGACCTGAGAGTCAACGGGGTGGCTTCCTGCGTTGGTCGGCATTTGGGGCAGGACCTGAGCTGAGGTCTTTGAAACGTCCCCATCAACCTGCCCCCTTAATTTTGTGCCTTTTGGCCAAAGCAGTAGGCTGGGAGGAAGCAATGAGAAAGGAGAAGTTTAACCAAGAAGGCAACGTTATCCTCATGCCCTCAGACCCATGTGCCTGCGCACCCCCCTCGGCCACCGATCCCACCGACATAGCAAAAACCAAAATACCGAAGCAAGTGTGTTGCAGAGAGACAGCAGTCATGAGATAATTAGACGAAGAAAAGCAGGAAGTCTCCTTCAGCCCAAGTGATGTAATTTTCCACAAACAGAACTTCATTCACGTGAACGTTTCCAAAAAAGAAAAGAAAGAAAAGAAATGCAAGTAGGGCAACTACAGCTTTAGCTGCTGAGGTTGGAAGGAGGAGCAGGTCCCAAACCAGTCCCAGGAGGTACCTGGTTGTACCTGGTTTTCCTTANTCCTAATGCTGGGGAATAAGTAGTAGTAGTAGTAGTAGTAGTAGTAGTAGTAGTAGTAGTAGTAGTAGTAGTAGTAGTAGTAGTAGTAGTAGTATAGGGTTTTGAAAATTTTGGCTAGCAAAGCAAGTCTCCATCCCTTCCCACAGCCCCACCATTCGCTCGTATTTCCGTGTGCCGTGCTCCATGTTCACATGGGACTGGTTTCATGTTCATGCAGGAGGAATAATCTTGCTGATGTTTGGTGGGTCTGAGTTTCCACACCGACAGTGATGAGGACGTGCGAGGAGCAGCCCTGGGGATGGGTACCGCAGAAATTGGAGATACGGTTAATAGGCGCATTGTGTCTTGATGGCTTCTGGCCACCTGGCACGAATGAAAACATCCTCCCCTCTGCGAATCCCTATGGGAAAATGCGCTGCTGGGTCGCCTGCATGGATGGGCAGGGCTTGGTGGGAGATCCACTGGGTCAGTCCAACACCTGCTTGGGTCGAAGCATTTAGGCAAATGGTGTTTATATGATAAATAAGAAAGGGCGATGTTTTTCATCTTGGTGGCATGTCGGTGTCAGACAGTTTCGCCACAGCACAAACAGGAGACAGCTGCTATTTTGATCATTGCTACACAAGAGTTTCTCGTAAAGGTCGTAAAATTAAAATAAACCTCGACAGACTGACCCATCATTAGTGGTAAAACCAGCTATGCACCACTACGGGCACATCCCCACAGCAGGGCAACAGGACGTAGGAATGATTTACTCAAAAAGAAAAAAAAAAAGAGGGAAAAAAAAAAAGAGACATTTTCCAAAACCGTTTATTTGTGTTGCAGAAAACTTCTAAAATATCTAGTTTACTTCCTTTCGCCTGAAGTAACAAAGCTGTTTGAAGGGTATGGAAAGCTCATGTTTCCCCATCCTACTGCTCTGACTCCCTGGTCTTCATCCCTGAAGATTCCAAACCAGAAAGAGCGGCAGAGCTGCACCGTGCTGGATCTCACGGGGACGGGACTCACGTTGAGAGGGAAATAGGAGTAAATAAAATAGTTACAACCACATAGGGATTAGGAGAGAGCACCAAAAGGGTTGGGGTTTTTTTGCAGCATCCAAAAGAGGTTATTGCTCAGCCACCACTTTGTCACTTCGTGCAAGTGGTGTTGATGTAATTTGATGACCAAAAAATTGAAGCTCTGTCTTATCTAATAACCCCACGCAACGTTTGGGTTTGAAGTTCCCAAATCCCTAAATTGTAGCCTCACGGGAAAAACTCCTTCCTGAGCGCTGAATTTCTTTAGGGTTTATTTTCTCTATTCCAAATACCGTACTCCGGAGCACTCCAGTAAATCTTCCGTGTGTTGTACAAGAAGAGGGATCAAAGCTTTTGTCAAAGAGCTCTCGAAACCTCTTTGTGCAGCCGAGAGAAGTTTCTGGCTGCTAAAGGGCTGATTTTCTTAAAAGTTTTGTCTGCAAACCTTGAAGTCGGGTACCTTGCCCAGAGCCTAGAAGAGAGGCTTATCTTGAACCCTAGGGAGCTGCGCATCAGGAGTTACGCTTTAAACTAGATGAAGGGCTGAAATCTCAATTGTTTTAATGAACCGAGGTGAGGATTTTTTGATAAATCATTTTTTGGGTTCAGAAAAGTTTAAAATTTAAAAAAAAAAACACCTACAGAGAAGCTTTGCTTTTCCTTACCCAAGAAGGAAATTTGGTGGAAGAGGGGAATAAAAACTCCTTTCTGGCCAGACCTGGGCACCATCTCCCTGGATTCAGGTCATCCCAGGTGTGGAGATCTCCCCATAGGGATCCCCCCTAATTTTATTGATCGCTGTGGCTAGTAGGGGACCTTCCGCCTAATTTTGGCAAGGGTAGGATGTTATTTTTTTACATTTTTCTTTGGCTGTTTTCCTGGGGCTGGCTCTAGTCTGCTCCGAGGGCGCGAGCGTTGATTAAAGCCGTTTGCTGGGAGATATTTGCTGGAATGTCCACAGAGGTACGGCCGCGTCGGGATGTTTCTATACATACCTCTCTCTGGGCTCACTGCAAACATCCTGCTGGGAAGAGGAAGCATTTCCTCTGCCCCAGGATAACCTGCCTTCCTATAGAAAGAGAATTGATGTTTCCGGATGGAGCATATGGACGTGGAAGAGGAGCCCGCGCGTGCTCTGGCTGTGCCCTGAGTGAGGGCCAGCTCCACCATTGGCCAAAGTCAATGGGGTGGCTTTACTTGTCGAGTGGCATTTGGGGCAGGACCTGCATGAGGATGCTTCTTGGGCACGTTCTCCAGGTGCCGGAGGGTGCTCAGGGCATTTGATTCCTCCCATGCAGCAGCTGTGAATGCAACAAAGATCATAGAATGATGGAATTGTGGAATGGTTAGAGTTGGAAGGGACCTTGAAGATCACCTAGTTCCAGCTCCCCTAGATCCATGCTGGTGTGCAAGGGTTGGAGCTGGAGGTAGAGTGAAAGCCGCCGAGTGTCATGCCCAAAAAAAAAATCACAAAAAACAGGGAAAACGGGAAGAAAGAAGCGAGACAGAGAGGAAGACTCCAGGAAATGAGGTGGTTTTTTGGTTGTTTTGTGCTCTTTTTTTTTTTTTTAATAAAATGTCCAAGAAAAGATTTCCTGCTGCACAAAAGGGACAACAGAGGAGGGAAGCTCTTCCTAAAAATAACCGGGAGCTGCCTGGCCTCACTAGACAGCTCCTCCGTGGGGACCCGCGGGTTTGACGGGGGATGGATCAGCCGGTTCCCGAGGGCACGTCCACTGCAGCCCTCTCGTTCTCGTTCGATGGCGATGCATTGATCCAAAGCAGAACTGACTCTTCCTCTTCCTTCCCTCCCTTCCCCCAGCTCCAAAAATATCTGGAGGGCTGTCCTCAGAGGTGATGGGGAGCCGTTTGCAAAAGGCAAGGGGCTGGGAGAAATCCTGGGGTGCTCACACGTGCCGGGCAAGAGGTTAGAAATAAAGAGGGTGAGATGGGATGTCTCGCGGCGTCTGAGGGTGTTGCGTACCTGAGAGCAAAATGCGACTTTCGCGGGTGTCGATGCTGTGAAGGTGGGTTCGCAACAGGGAGTGCCGCAGGTGACGCAACCGGTAGGTGAAATAGTGTGATAATTGGGATTTTGAGGGTGTTGATGCTTAGCACGGGCAAGTGGGACTACATTGCAGGACCTGGCTACCTGCTCACCTTACTCCTGGTGCTATCCATCAACGGAAGGGGGAGCCAGGTGAGATCTGGGTGCAGAAGGTGAGAGGTGATCTCCTCTCGCCATCTCTCCCTGCCATGCCTGGTGCTCGTCTGAAAGGGCGCTTCTTCTAACCACCTTCTTCGTGTCCTCAGAGAGCTGGCGGAAAAAAAAACACTAAAAGGCAAAATAACACCAGGCAAAGAGCTAAGGATGGTTCCCAGCTTTGGCTGCCGCAGTGGGCATTTCTTGCAGAAGAAAAAAAATAGTAATAATAATAAAAATTTCGCCGTTAAGTTTCCAAAACACTCGTGACAAAGGAGAAAAACAAGGAGAGAAGAAAATAACTTGTCAGTCCTTCCTGCTGGGGTTCCGTGGCACCAGCACCGGAGGGGTCACCACATGTTAAATAAATGACCGACGGCTTTTGAGGGGCACAGCTCCGTCGCTGCAGCTCAGCCCCATCCCTGCAGACCCCAGGTTGAGTTTTTGAAATGCCACTTTTCGTTGCCGCCTGCTGCTTGGGGACAGAGTTGGCCTTGGGATTGCTCTGGCTCAACGCGGCAGCCAAAGAGGCTCCCGGAGGGAGTCGGTGCTTTTATGGGGGAGGAGATTATCCACTTTTTAGTGATGTCAAAATATAGACAAAAAGCTTTGTTATCTGATCCACTTCCCTGCGTCAGCCACAGCTGCAGTCAGGGGGCTGTTATGCCCCGTGTGCTGAACATGTCCTCCGCTGTCTGGATTAAGGGGATGCTTTTCCCCAAACCAGGCGATTTCACTATTTTGGGGATTCCTCCACCTTTTCCTAGGATGTACGGGACCGACCATGCTTTGGGGACAAGGTAGAGGCTGGAAGACCTTTGGCCATGACCCAGGCTAGCACATCCCGGGTGGTCCGTGGGAGGATGTACTGAGCGTTGGGTGTTCAGCATCCCCGAGCCAAAAACCTCCCAGATCTGAGCAGGTTTTCAGATCTTCCTCTAGAAGACCAGGGGGCATCACCCGGTCAGCAGGTGGGATATTGCTGCTGTTGAGCCATGAATTTCTTGTAGCAGCACTTATGGCTGAGGCAAGTGACAGGCAGCACCTGGAAGAGCGCCGTAGAGCGCTGAGGGATTGCGGCTTTCAATGGCCGTGGTGCTCCTTGTGACCTCTCTTTGATAGAGATGTAAATCCAGGAGAGCTTAAAACCAGTGGAGGTTGTCTAGATGTTAGTCTGAGTGTCTGAGATGAGAATCTGGCCCTAAAACTGTATTCCTGCTGCAGTAGTGATTTGGGCCAGGCTGGAGCAGGTTTGGCTGTTGAAATCATGACTTGTTTCGTATAAAACTTTCATCTTCTCCCTGGTGCTCCTGCTGCTGGGACCCTCCCACAAGGGCATCACCATCCCATTCTCCATCCTTCATCCCATCCCAGGACCCAGACCTCCCAGAGAGCAGTCGCATCCTCCTCGCTTCGCTTTAAACTTCTCTAGTTAAGTGATTCCTGTCTTGAAAAATGCAAAAGATCCCATTTCCTTGAGTTTTTCTAAATTCCATAAAGCGTTTGGACATATGAGAGACCAGGACACGCAGGGTGTAGGTTGCTGGACCCGACCTGAGCTACAGTCCGGGTACAAGAGTCTTATTCTGTGAATAGCCATCAATTCTTGCTTATGTGTGGCATCCTGGACAAGCTTTTCATCCAACCTTGATCGACAAAGTTGCAAGCAAAGGACATTTTATTCATCCTATGAGGCTGTGCATAGGAAACACAAACAAATCCTTCCTGGGGTGCGGTTCTTATATGCTCTTCTCGTATAACCTTGGACGGTTCCCGGATGCTCCGCATGGTGCCACATGATGAAGTAATGATTGTAATCATCAGTATTTTCACATTCTTGCCCAAACAAACCTCAGGGCTCCCTGGAGGAGCTTCCCAGCTGCTGTAGGAACCCCGCGTGGGGAGCGCACAGGGATGCTGAGACGTGTGGGGTGGGAGAAGATGGCTTTGTACAACCAGAGTGATACTGTGAGAGGTGAAAGGGGGTGAAGAGGGCAGTTTTTGAAAAAAAGCGGGTTTGAGATGGGGTTTGTTGCATGTAGCAAACACTGGGCACGTGTCTTGCTGTATAGTCCCTCAAGGGATTGGTGTCCCATCCTAGAACCACACTGCCTTTCTGTGAACCTACAGACGAGACAATCCCTTCCACCACTACATAAGAATCACCCCTAAAGCCATGAACAGGGGTTCCTGGAGCCTCTCGTGGCTGCTGGACCAAACACACAGCCATCTTGTGCCCCCCGAGCACCCCAAAACACATCAGGTTTTACAGCTGATGCCAGAGCTGAGGTTGTCCCAGCCGGGGATGGGGTGAGGGGTTCGGCTCCGAAACGGCGGCGCTGGGTTGATGCAGTGATGTTCGTCTTCTCCACCGCTGCTTGCAAACGCGTCGGGAATCCAAGGGGGTAATTAAATCACGGGAGCAATTTACTGTAGGCCCGTTCCATGCAGCTGCGAGACGGCTGCTGGTAAATATAAGAATATCAATATTGCGGAGCGACCACAGGTTTGGAAATCAGTGCCGCAGCAAGCGCAAGGCATTTCAGTGCCGCAGAGGAGAGGAGGGAGGGATGCCAGCAGCCGAAGACGTGCCATTTGCAGGTAGCAACACACTAACGAGCGACATGTCGGAGCCTCATTAGCTCCTGAGGCGAATGCAGAGTGCTCAGAGGGTTTTAAAGCTCTGTGTAGTCTTGGAGGGGGGGGTGGTGGCATCTCTGCAGCAGCTCAAGGAACACAAGCGCTCCAGGCTGCATGATGGCACCCTGGTAAACCTGGTGCTACCTCTGCCTTTTAGGAGAACATCTCTGTGGCACCTTAATTTTGGCAAATGAAGGCTGAAGCAAGTGCTGAGAGTTGAAAGCCTGGCTCCAGGCATCCAACAGGCATCACAGCTCCTTTGGAGATGTCCCACTCTGGCCAACGGGCAGCCTGCCCGCAGCAGGGCAATGAGGTTCTTCCACCGGTTCTGCCTTGATGCAAGAGCTAAGAGCCAGGTCTGGGAGAGTGCAGGGTGGTGGGGATGCCAAAACTCCCTTTGCTGAGCAAAAAGTGCCGGTTGAATTCTGCCCAGAGCACTCTGTGAGTAAGAAAAAGCTGGGGGAAAGGGTTTTAATCTCACCCGGGACATCCCTGTTCGCTCCTGGCTGAATTTAAGGGAGGGAGTGGTGCCTTGTCTCCTGCTGCGAGCGGATGCGCTCAAATGTCTTCAGCTCCCCCACCACAAGCTGCATCTTGTACCAGCTCTTTTCCCCTGTAATTATCCATTTTTCACATCCAGCACTGTGCAGACAGCCCAGGTCTGGGATAATTCAAGACCTCATTGCCCCTAGAGAGCAAGAGGTCAACACCGCATGAGTCATGCAGAAACTCACCCCTTTGGGGCAATCTGCAAGAGTCTCCTTTTTGTCATAAATCCCTGTGATTTAAAGGTGCTTCTTGCCTGATGCAGCTTTCCCTTGGCTTTCTGTAGCTGCGTAGAACAACTGAAATGGGGATTTGTCCCACATGGACGCAGCTTCATAGAACCAGCTGGTGCGTTGCTGTCCATCAGCCCACTTGGAACAGGCACAGGAGCATGCCACGTGTCCATCAGCAAGTGTGAGTTGCTTCTGCTGCCAGAAGACAGTATAGGATGTGGCATTAGGATGTCCCTCAGTCTTGGGCATGAGCAAGGGGAGCAGGTCTTTTGCTGACTGGCACGAGCTCAGCCCTGCCAAAACCAAGGTCGCAGTGATTTACCTCTCACCCTTCCTGCCCCGTCATCCTCTTGGCGTGTCCAGCATGACCATAAATTCAGATCTGTTAAGTGAAACAGCTGGGGCTTTGCTAAGAAGCTGAATTTAGGCATTTTCCAGGGAAAGCACAGCCCGTGCGCATGGCTGGGTTTGCAGATTTGCTGCTTGGGAGGACGGAGCCGTCAGGTCAGCACCATCACCTCCAGACATCCCTTGGGAAGCCCAGTTTCCCTCCCCGGGATCCTCCCTTAGGTGGGACGTGAAGATAATTGAGACCTGTTTGGTTCTTACAGGCAGGATTTAACCACCTTAAATTAGTGTAAATGGATGGGGAAACATCCTATGATCTCCAAGCCATGCAGGTCACCTTTAATTTCCTTTTCCTTCCATCAGTGCTGCTGGCGGACGGGTGTTTGATTTATTAAGCGATGAATAATAGGGCTTTCGTGTGTATTGCTGTCAGAGGGATGAACAGGCACCTTTGAAGGCAAGTTTCTGGGAGACGGCCGTGACTTTTTTTATATATATAAAACAATGCAGACACACACACACACCCCCACACACCCCCCATCCTCGGACATCCCCAATATTTTGGGCCCAGCCTGGCTCTCCTCCAGCTGCCTCGCACCGCGTTACGTGCTCGGAGCGACCATCCCCAACCTGCCCCGCTGGGAGGATGATTAATGCTTTGCAAAGTGCTTTGAGAACATCAGATTAGTAGGACAGAGCCTCATTATTATATTAGCAATCACCGGTTCCTTGGCCTTTTTCACTCTCGGTGCACTTAGTGCAGCATCTAAAAGCCAAATGCTGTTTACAAGCAAACCTCGGTGCGTTTGGGATGCTTCGGGGAGAGCTTTTTGTGCTGTTCACAGGTTTATTTTTAATGGTGCACCTGTGGTCCAGACTCCGCCGAGGTCCCCGCAAACCGCTGCCCTGCTTTTCATGCAAACACCGCGCGGCTTAAAAATAAAGACCACTGGGTACTCACTGTTATAACTATAGAAACCAAATATTTGGTTCAACTATAAAAGGCAGGAGTGTTTATGACTGCAAGGCCAAAGGCATTTCCAGCCAAAGTGGAATGTATTTTAGTTCTGCAGACTATTTATAGAGAGGCAGCCACTCTAAATTTGAATCTTCCCTTCCGTAAGCAATTTTTTGGTGCCTACTGGGATATATCCTTCTCGTCTGGGGTTTAGCGACGTCACTACGGGGAGTCAAAACGGTTTGGAGTCGCCCTATAAGACGTGATGGCTTGTTTTAGGGGGTTTCTCTGGCAGTTCTGCGAAGCTGGAGGAGAACTTTGCTTGCAAGATGAAGAAATATTTCCCTTGACTGTAAATTAAATATTTTGATTTGGAGCTATTGTTTTAACCCTTCCAATTTGAAAGTAGGCGTTACTTTGAACTGAAAAATCCATACACGGTTATGAAATGCTAAAATTAATTGTTTCAGGGGCTTGGAGGGGGGTTTAAAGGATGTTTTCTCCAAGTAAATGATTTTGCAGAATTGATACGGATTAGCAAAATATTTCTTGCCATGTCTGTCCTTCTAGGGTTTCAGCTAAAAATCATCACCCATCCCTACCCTTTAGATTTGGAGCTGGTGGTGATAGAAGAGAAAAACAGGGTGTAGGTGGGGAAACGTGCTTGTTGTGAGCAGCCTGAAGACCTGCTGGGAGCGGGGCCGTGTGGTGTTAGATACCACTTGCCCTTGCCATGGTGAGCTTAACATCGCACCAACACCTGGAAACCTTCTCCGTGTTGGCATCCACAGAGAAGAAACCCAATGTAAGGGTTGTGTGTGCCGTCATGCCAAAGCGGGTGGTACGGAGACCTATAGAGCAGCTATAAGCTGAGGGTGCTTGAGCAAATTGTACATGGAGAGACCTAAGCTTCACTTAGCAATCGTGGTGGGTTAGTGCCTTCACTTCATTCCCGCTCATCCCACTCCGTAAGCTCCCTTTGGTGATTTTCCTCTTGTCCTTGGTGTTTATACCCTTCAAATATTTGCAGAGAGTTGAGTTGCCGAGCCCCTGCTAAGGTGCCGTTAAGCCAAGCTAAACACATTAGCTCAGAAAGTCAGTCTCTCTGACTCCGTAATAATATTTTGCTTTGTTCTTCTCTGAATTTCCTCCGGTTTATTGATATTTCTCTGGGATGGTAGAACCTGGCCCTGATGGTGATACGGGAGGTGCAGAAAACTGAGCAGTGGGGAGAGAATCCAGGTGCCTGTGGCATGTGAAGCCAGAAGGGGTGCTGGGTTTCATGGGGTCTAGATGTCTCCTTGCCTTGTTTGAGTAAGTGCAGACAGGAGGTGGCCCCGTGGCCCCTTGGCTGAACCCAGGGATCGGCTAGTAGAGGACTGTGGAGGTCAGTGGGTGCCTGTCTGATGGCCTTTCCTGATGGCTTATCCCTCCTGTCTTCTCCTTAGTGAAGATGGAAACTTGGCCAGGCTCAAACCTCCCTTCAGACCTGCAGTTTCAAAGGGGTTTTCAGAGCTTCTCTCCCAACTCATCTATGCTGGGGGAGGGGGGATGTGTGTGGGGGGTGCTTTCCTCAGTAGGAAAAAAGACTAATAAGGCGTATCTCTAGACATAATGATACAGCTTTTGAAGCCCAGCCTGGTCCTGCTGCCACTCCCCAACCCTCATTCTTCCATGCCCCTGCTGCTATAGTCTATCACTTGATCTTGCTGGCTGAAGCAAGGAGACATCCTTGGCTTAGTGTAGGACTTAGTTTCTTCTGCATCCATGGATGCTAGGAGTGGTCGTTAGGAGCACCTGGGCTACACATGGAGCCCACCCTTGCCGGGAACGAGAGCTGTTCTCCAGTGTTTGCTCAGCGTGGAGAACACAGCAGGGTCCTCGTTGCTCATCCTTGCTGGTGGGAGGATGAGGTGGCCACGTGTAGACAGGGCAGGGATCCACAACGGGCTTCGCTCCTATTTACTCAGCTGCAGAAAGTACTTGAGTCAACACAAACCGCCTGCAGCAGCATGGTGGGGCAGCATCAGACCCTACGAAGCCGGACAGGGAGCGCAGGAATGCACGGTGGGTTTAGGAAGCTCAAGCAAAAGCAAAGCCCAGGATCCCCTGCACATCAGAAGGTACCATAATAAGGAGTGGCTTCCCTCGAACTTTTGCAGAGCACAGGTTTTATATATATATATATCTCCTTGGAAACACCCAGCCAAGGAATGGGGGGTATTTTAGCCCACTGCAGACTCCCCATCTTCCCCAAACCCAACAGCAAGTCAGAGCAGGAAAGCCCCATACCCCACGTATCCTCCAGCACAGCCAGAAAGGTCCCATATTTTAATAACATTGGTTTCTAAAGATTAACTGCCTCCAAAAGAGTTTGCAAATGAGGTCCCGTGAAGGAATATGATAACTGTCTTATCACGGTGCTTGTAGGTGCAACCCCTGATCGTGGCATGCCTGCCTGGAGAACGGCGCTGAAATACGGAGGGTTATACTGGTGGGAGAGACATGCAAGTGGGATCAGATAAGCGGGAAAATCTGAATGCTGGGATGGAGGTGCGGCATCCCAAAGCGGAGGGGAAAACATCTTTCAAGTTCACTGTGCACCTGCCCGAGCCACCAGGCCACAAAGCTCAGCCTGCCCCACCAAAGGATTTGGGACAAAGGCTCCCATTGAGAAGTGGACCTGTTCTTCCCTGGCAGCCTGTGCAGGGCAATCCTCACAGCCTCTGAGCAAATCACTAGGAGGAACTCTCCGCTCCCTTTGGAAAGCATCCATGACCTCAGGTCGCTTGAGGGGCACCTCCGAAGGCCACGCTTGGCTCAGCGAGTTGGGTCCTTCATGCAGGTTGGCCACAAAGAACATTTCCTTCTGGCCTGCCTGGACCAGACAGCGTGTTCCCGTTCCAGGATTGATCCCAGATGTGAGTTAGCATTACAAATACATCTCAAAACCCTCATTTCCCCCAGCTGCCAAGTCCTCCGCCCCCACCCCAGTCCCTCGTCTAGAGGGATGATTAACACATGCTGCAATAAAACTCATCGGTTACTGCTCTTTCCACCCCTCTTTGCTGCAGGTTCAGGTTCCCACGCGCTGTTTTCTACCTCTCGGTTTGCAGAACTGTTGCAGGCAGAAAAATTACTCCCCACCCATCGTCTAACTACGTTTTCCACCCCCAAAGTGTTTTTGCAGATAGAGGCTCAGTCGGGTTTTTTTTGTAACATCCACCTGAGATTGGGTCTTGATTTGACGCTTGCAAAACTGCGGCACAATAGGGTAAAACCCCTTTCTCCAAGGGTTTTTGACAGATTAATGGCAGCTGCAGCATCGGATCTCGCAAACTCCTACCTCCCGATCTTGCATTCAGCTTTCTGCTGCAGGTTATTCTGTTGAGTTCCATTCTGTGTATTTTATCTCATCTAACACCCGGGATATACGAGCTTTATGAAGCTAAGAATAAGCAGGGATTAATGTGTTCCATGTCTACCTCCAAAGTCTCTCTCCAGGTCTTCTCCTAAGGGATGACATTCAGGACACTGTTTAGGTGCCCTCATGAACCTTTCTCTACATACCCCCTTAGTATCCAAGTTTGTTGGCAGCCCATTTTCTTGAGATAAAGAGCATCACGTGAGAACGAGCCCCAGCAAAGCATTTATGCTTTAAAACACTCTCCAGCACGAAACTGGTGTGATAGTCAGGGCAACGAGCGGGGCACAGGATGGAGCTCCCAAAACATCCGAGGTTTGAAGGCACCTCGAGGCGTCCTTTTGTCCTCGCTGCACTTTCCGGGCGCTTTCTCGGTGATGAAGCAAATGGAGCTTTTGTGTCCTCTGTAATAGCCTGAGAGTCCTGTAGAGTCTGAGCACTTTGCAGGCCGCCTTTATGGGAGGAGAGCGGCTTTATCTTTATGACACTAATGGAAAAACAAGACCTAATGACAGCTAATCCTGCTCATTTCACTTACAGGGCTACTTTTGGTGCCAAGTGGTGTTTACGCTGTCAGCTTGGCTTATCCAGTTTTGCCCTGCAGTGACCTGCTCCTCCACACCCTGTAGGTCTTAGTTTGAAGCAGGGATTGCTGTGGAGCAAATCTAGTGATTCCCTCACTGGAGAAACCCAGGAGCAGAGAAGAGGACAGTCCAGGTGCAGGTTTGGACACCTTCTGCTGAAGGATGTCCAGGATGCACCTCTGCTGTCTCATGGGCGCTGTGATTCCCAGCAGGTGTGGATGGGTTCATCCACCACCCATTGTCATGTTTTCCATTTGCATTTTTAGAGGAGTCAACGTGGGGAGGACTCAAGCTTTCTTCCACAAACCCACAGGTTTGAGGAGGGATGAGTGCTGCGTAGGAAGGAGGACCGGGGACTCTTGTTTCTCTGGCTGTGTCCGTGCAGCGTATGGGCTGAATGTTTCCTTTGTGGTGTGGTCTGTGAAGGCTTGTGTCTAGCCCTTTGCTCTCGTGCCAGGGAGTCCCGGCACTTCCATCCTGGAGCTGTCTCGCTGGGACAAAGGGCATCAGTCTGCGTGCAACTTCCCCGGCTCTCCCCTTAGCCCTTCTGACGGTTTTGTGTCGGAGTGGAGCATGTTTAAGTGGGTCAACAAAGAGGTCATTTTTCCCGGCGCAGAGTACCCTAATAAATTAACCAGTGAGGATTTTAATAATACATGAAAGGAGAGAGGTTCACTGCTTTTGGAAAGGCTTTTCAGCTATTGACGGGGTCAGCAGCTGGGTCAGCGGCCATTGGGATTCCAGCGGAGGGAGAGGTGGTGGGCATCATCCTCCACTGATGAGCATATCTGTGCTGTTGGGCTGAAATAGAGCTACCTCTGTTTCCACCCACTGATACAAGTGTTGTTAACGGCTTTTCAACGCACATTAACGGGCAGACATAGGGAGCTGCTGTGGGGTGGCGGTGGGGTGGAGTTAGCACCCACCCTTCTATCGACTCCTATGAAGCCTGGAGCACATGGGCTTCCAGCTGGGTTTCCAAAAAGATGAGGCTTGTGTGATCAGTCGGGGGGAACAGTAGGCTACCTCAGTCGTGTCTGGCTGCAGCCACTTTTAATGGAATAATTTAAATTTAAGGAGAAAAGGCTAATCCACAGAGGTCACACCGAACGGTCCTGTTGATCTGGTAGCTTCTCAGCTGTTGTAAAGTGGTTTTCAGCACCTCGGCTGATTTATTCCTCTGTGGCTTCCTTGATTTTAAAGAAGTCTTTAAACAAGGCAATCTGTTACCGTGACCCCAGGTTATTGTCTGCCCTGTTCAGCCAGATTTGTGGGCATTCTCCAGGTCAGAGTAGGAATATTTGATGTCAAGAGCCTGTTCTCACTGTGGTGTTGGTCAGGCAGGAAATAGGAATGACCAGAAATCCTGTAGCATCCCAAATACGGTTTTGCAAGGGGTTCTATAGGCTCTAATTTTTAGAAGACAATAGTGACATGAGCACTGCCATTAGGAGTAGGTTATCTTTGAATAGGCCATCTTCTCATCCATTTGACCTTCTCATCTACGTTGGCTAAACCACACTACTGTTTATCAAGTGACTTATTACGCACTTGACTTCCCAAAGCCAAACAGACTATTTGTGCTCAGGAATATCTTCCTCAGACTTTACTTGCTGGCAGAAGACAAAGGCTGGGGCAGAGACGTGGTTGATAAAGTGCCTCAGCACTGTTCCTGAAGGCCATGATGGATTCTACCAATGCACAGTCATACACCATCGCAGCATCCATCAGACCCTAACCACCTATCTGCCTCTGAGGTGCTACCTTCTGGAGAAGGTCTCTTTCTTCCTGCAAGGAAGCCCAGGACTTTCCTTGCTGTCTTCCAGGTTCTGGGTGGATGATGTCTGGAGACTGTCTCTCCTAAGGCCTTCTGCCCCAACCAAACCTCTCAATGGCTACTTCCCCTTGATTTTCAGAAGGGGTCCCATCACTGAAGGACCATGGAGAGATTTAAAAATCTGGTATTTGAAGAGGAGGTGAGCAGGGCAGCATGCAAAGTTCCTGCAGGAAAGCTCATGGAGGTCCTGGAAGGAGCAATCTTCTTGCCTTTCATTCAAAGCATGGGAAAAGAAGACAACAGCTTTCCAGATATGGGGAGAAAGGGATTAGGTTAATTCTGAATAAAGGAGTTACTTCCAACCCAGAAGGTAGAAGAAATGTTCAGAAGAGACTCCCTAGGCAGCAAAAGGTCCATGCCCAGCATCAATCCTGGGCCAAGTGGTGGAGCTCATGGGTCCCGTACAGCCCAGAGCCTGTGGCAAGTTGTTGCAGATGGAGCGATGCACTTCACTTATAGAGAAAAGCAGTGATACATTTATTGATCTAAACCAGGGATTTAAGTTTGATGGTAAACGCGACAGTGTTTTGACAAGATTTGATGGCGAGGCACACTTGGTTAGTTACTGCATAGAAGACAGGGACAGACAGAACTGTCAGGGAGACCCTCCTGTTGACTCGAGGTTCGGAAAGGACCCCCCTGCTTTCTAAATTGCTTCTCAGAGAGGAGTCTCGGTGAGGCTGGATCCAATCCTAGTCCCAGACTTGGTCAGTGGTTTATGTCTAAAGGATTATATATGCACAATCAATCCTGTAGCTAAGATTTCAAAGTTTAGCATGCTATTAGTCACTTACCAAGGATCTGTTGCAGCAAGCAATCTCTGAATCTCGAGAAGTAACCTTGAACGGTGTCCCTACTCAAGGGGAGATCCTGGCATGCAGCCTGCTGCCATGCAGGAGAGCTCAAAGGGCTCTTGGGCTGTTCACTATTTATGGGGGTAAGATGATAGACCTACAGTCATATTTGCATGTCAACCACACTGCCAGTATTGTGGTTAGGTGAGCGCATTGCTCAAGTTAGCCCTTGGCTATGGTGGTGTTATCTGTCTCCCTGAAACCACGTTGAGTCAGATGCAGCCATCACGACTAGATGCACCGTTGTGACCACCACGAGTGGTTATTGCTTGGGCAGGGTAACAGGAGGTAAAGGCCAGGTTGGCGGCGGAGCACACTGTCACACAAGTGAATTAAAATCTGATAGATCCCAGAAAGATGTCACCCTCAAAAGTGGCTTTTCTTCTTGCTATTTTTCAGGGATTAATAATAGTAGTTCTCAGCATTTCTCTAAGTGAAGCAGGTCCGATGGCTTCTGCGGGAAGAAGCTGCCAGTGGCACAAAGGGTAATGAAACGGTAAATGTTGAAGACAAATTCATCAGACAGGGCAGTCTGGATCACTTGGCAAGCAGAGCCCATTTGGAAAAAAAAAAAAAAAAGAGTTAGAAAGCAGCCCAATGCAAAATTGTACATCAAAGGAGAAGAAATGAAGATTGTTCCTACGGAAAGGGGCAGTGAATCACCAAATTCAGGGTTTTCTGGGTTTAGTAGAAAGCAACCGCACAAGCAGCTCCTGACGTGAGTTGAGGCTGAGGCAGAAACAGCTCCTGCGACCTTTGATGTCTAAATGAACGGGTAGGAGGCGCATTTATTTCTCCTTATATACAGCAATGGCAAAGCGTATTAGAGTAGCTGGCTACTAATGTCGATGCTGAAGAGGAAGAAAGGGAACATGAAGGTATTGCAGTAATAGTGTTTAGCACGGAAAATGCTTAGGCTGGCAGCTGATTAGGTTTTTGGAAGAGCTGAGAGGTTCTGTGAGTGCACAGACGATTGTGATATTTTCTCCCCGCGAAGGTGCTGAGAGCGTTCCAGTCTAGTGGAGAAGGGCATCGCAAGAGCCCTTTGCAAGATGCCAAAGCCACAAAGCGACAGCTTGAAAGCAACCCCCTCCTTGCTTTTTCTTGCTGGAGATGGTGGCTACATACAAGGACAAATCAGGGGTTACTGGGGTCCGTATGGGCATAAATGAGCATTTAATTAAGAGCCGGTGATATAGAAGAAAGCAGTTTAAGATCATAGGATCGTCAAATGATTCAGGTTGGAAGAGACATCAGGAGACCTAGACTGCCTGAATCTGTGATTCACACAGGTTATGGGGGGAACCTGGAGAAAATCTTCTGTAGGCACAGGGTTGTGGGACTCGAAGTGTTGGGAGGACTCAACACAGCCCCCGACCAACTGCTGTCATAGAATCATAGAATCATAGAATGGTTTAGGTTGGAAGGGACCTTGAAGATCATCTAGTCTAACCCCCCTGCCATAGGCAGGGACACCTCCCACTAGACCAGGTTGCCCAAGGTCACATCCAGCCTGGCCTTGAACACCTCCAGGGATGGGGCCTCAACAACCTCTCTGGTCAACCTGACAGATTATTGACAGATTGTCACTGACAGATGTTTAGGCTGTTGGGGACATCTGGAGAGATATACCTCACTGTGACAGACTTGAAATCAGAAATCTGAGTATTTTAGGTGGCTACCCTCCACCCAGCTGCGCAACAAGGGAGATTCGGACCCTTGTGTTGTGCAGATCTGGGGTTGTCCCCATGTACACCCTGAGTTATCTTCCACTGCCCTCCATCCCATGAGCCAAACTGCCTGAGCGTGGTGCCTGCCAGGAGAGCCGTGGTCAGGGCCGTGAGCTCGGCGCAGCTGATGGAGGGCCTCGGGGAGTGTCTGGATGTGCATGTGCCTTCTGTGGGTGTCTCCTGGAAACCGGTAAATCCCTCAGCAGGTTTCAGAGGGGCCTGACAGCAGGATGAGATCATTAGGTCTCTACGACTTTCATCTGAAAGGGTGAGCTGGAAGAGGAGAGAAATCCTCATTTAACTTTCGTATGAGCTTACACATTATGAAGGACCAGGGAATCTACTCTTTAGGGTGCCCTTTTAAGCTGCAGGATTGAACCCCAGGTCCCAAAATCAACTAAGTCATGAGGAACCAGCCCACATGTGAGTGAGTGCCATTGGTGCTGGTCTCTGTGGAGCTGTCTTTCTCTTAGAGGTTTTGACTCCATTTCTCACTTTTGCCCACACTTAATGTGTTTGGCCTCACAGCCTTCTGCTTCTCTGTCTTGCCAAAATACCAACCACACCCACGTTTCCCGAAGCAAAACCAGGGCAGCATGTGAAGCCGTGATGGTTAGGCTCTGCCACAACGGCCGGTGTGGACAATGCTGCTTCCCTTGCTTCTTCCAAGCCTGGCACATATGGACATCGGTAGACGATCAAACCCAAGTCCATCTAGTGTTGAATGTTGCACAGTGGTCCATAAANAAGCCTGGCACATATGGACATCGGTAGACGTTCAAACCCAAGCAGGCATCTGGGTAAGACTGCCTCCTCCTCCTCTGAATATTTTCATCGTTGCCAACAGTTCTCAGTGCAGACTTCCATTGCTACACATGATGGCACCCAGTAACCTTTGGGGGATTTTGTTCCTGTGATCTTGTTCGGTCTCCACTTGGGGACAACTAAGCTTGAAGCCTCTAAAACATCCTTCAGCGAGGAGTCCCGCGGGCCATTTCTGTGTTGCCCAAAGGAAAATCTCCTTTTGTGTGCCCTGAGCCTGGCTCCTGTTACCTTCCTGTCATGCCCCATCATTCTTGTATTAGGCGAGAGTGAGTAGGTCATCTCCACCACCTTCTCCCTGACATTGATGGTTTCCTCAGCATCTCTTTTATCCCAACTCTTTTCCAGACTGAAAAGTCCTGTCTCACTTAATAGTTCCTTGCAGAGAAGCCATTCCAGACCTTTGATCATCCTTGTTGCCCACTTTGCCAGCAACTGTGGTGCTGGCCATGACACTCAGCTAGCTACCATGAGAAGCAAAGGGTTGTCCAGGAGACTGTGAGTTTAAGATGAGACAAATCGGGCAAATTCCTCCATTTTTTCATAGTTTACAGACGCAACAGGGCTGCTTCTCTTGCCCCTTCATCTAAAACATCCTCTAATGCTTCTGGTGTGCATTTATGTGTTTGTGTTGTTTTCCCTCTGGGACAGCTACAGGAGGAGCACTGAGCCACCGAGTTCAACACACGTTGGTCTCTGGGTATGGTTGCCCCTGACCCACTCATGAGATACTTGCTCACTCTTTGGACTAAGAGTATTCCCATTTCTTTCTCTCATCCACCCCATAGACCCCCCCAAAAAGTGCCCAGGTCTCTTGTAAAGCCCGTACTGAAATGTATGGTCTGTGCCAAGTCCCAAGGACACACTGATGTCACCATTGCCTTTGCAAAAGGCCTGGGTTTGGCTCAGGCTGCAGCAACTTTGCTCAAATTTAAATAATCTTAACCTGTTCATAAAAAACTTGGGTTTAATTGAAGGTATTGTGTATGGTGACACGAAGTCTACCATTTGTCATGGTCAAAAGGGAGCGCGTTGCCTCCACAAGAGCAGGTCAGTAGCTTGAAGGTGTTGAACCTCCTCCTACCTCCTGTATTTTGGGCAGAAGGTGTCTTCTGGGTCTGATACCAACTGGAGGACATACTGGTGGTCCAGCCCCACAGTAGCCTTATAGATCTGTCGCCACTGGAGTCAGAGCACATTTGGACAGGGACAAATGGCTTCGTTTCCTCTGAAAGGGAATCCATCTGGGTGCACCAAAGCCCCTTAAATACCTGAACCAACACCTAGAGATGAACTCATTTTTTTGTGTCAAAAAATTATTATCGCTGTGAGCAAACAGCTCATGCAGACATGTGCAAGTGGACCACAACTAGATATAAACTAGACATAAAAGGGGACATTTCCTCAAGGAAAAGACCACAGAGGCAGCGTGATGGTAGCCAAGGGGTTAAGGGAGTGATTTATTGGCTTGGGAGCCAGAAGGCAAGGAAAGGACCTCACCGCCGCCGCAGATTTGAGTAGCCCTGGCTGGGTTAGTTCTCTTCTTTCATTTGTCATCTGCCTTTTCTCTTCCAGGCTGGCATCTCTGAGCTAATGATGTTTCTCACAGCATCTGGCACAAAGCAGCGCAGATTTTGGATAATGTCTCATGTTGGGGCTACCATGGTAATGTTTCCTTGACAAAAAAGCTACAGCAGGGAAAGATGAAGGTCCAACTTTTGTAAAAGCATGAGGATCATAGAATCATAGAGTCATAGAACGGTTTAGGTTGGAAAGGACCTTGAAGATCATCGAGTTCCAAGCCCCCTGCCATGGGCAGGGACACCTCCCACTAGACCAGGTTGCTCAAAGCCCCGTCCAACCTGGCCTTGAACACCTCCAGGGATGGGGCAGCCACAGCCTCTCTGGGCAACCTGGGCCAGTGCCTCACCACCCTCAGAGCGAAAAATTTCTTCCCAATATCTAATCTAAATCTCCCCTCTTCCAGTTTGAAGCCATTCCCCCTCGTCCTATCACTCCATGCCCTAGTAAAAAGTCCTTCCCCAGCTCTCCTGTAGGCCCCCTTTAGGTACTGGCAGGCCGCAATAAGGTCTCCCCGGAGCCTTCTCTTCTCCAGGCTGAGCAACCCCAACTTTCTCAGCCTTAATGGTGTGTGGCTTTTTTGGGGCAGATCCCTATTCTTGGGGTAGCAATTTGGGGTAGCCCAAAGCAAGGGGCGAGGGAAGGGAAATCGCTGACAGCGCTGTGGGATTTGTTTTGCTCTTGCAGAGGCCAGAAAGCTAGAAAAACTCAGTTATCAAAACGCTGTGCTCGGAGTCATTTGTTCGTGCCGCGTTCCCATGTCCAGCCCTGCTTGTGTAATGGCCGGGAAAGTGCTTATCAGAGCCTGATACCAAAGTCTCAGGAGGGAAAAAAAATCTCCAAGCAGTTTGCTTTTTCTTCCAGAAACCCAAAGTCGAAAAAAGCAAAGTAAACTCCGCTCTCGCTGTCGGCGTGCTCGCGTGGCGTGGGCTGACTTACCCCGGCGGGTCGGTCGTCTCTCGCTCTCCTCCATAGGGTTGAGTGTCGTCAACGGTGGTGGCCAGGTTTTGCAAACAGGCTGGAGATCATAGAATCATAGAATCATAGAATGGTTTAGGTTGGAAAGGACCTTGAAGATCATCGAGTTCCAACCCCCCTGCCATAGGCAGGGACACCTCCCACTAGACCAGGTTGCCCAAGGCCACATCCAGCCTGGCCTTGAACACCTCCAGGGATGGGGACTCAACAACCTCTCTGGGCAAGTCTTGCCCAGAGATGCACCAGTCTTGACGTGCATCATGTAAAATAGATATAACTATAGTATCGTAATATATATTAGAAATATAATATCACATAATAAGCCACTGGGGCGTCCTGTTTGGTTGTTTCAGCCCTTTGTCCATGTCAGCCTCCAAAGAGGTGGTGAAGTGCAAGCCAGCCCCTGTGGTGCTCTGCAGGCCACGGTGACGGTGGGGGACGAGGACGATGCATCTTTGTGCTCAGTTCATCATTCGTGTGGCAGAGCCGCGTGCTCATGCCCAGCGAGGCGACACGGCAGTGCTATCACCCCGCGGCTTGCCCCAGCGTCGAGTCAGGAGGCGGCCAGGGCAGATGCAGGGGCCGAGAAGCACCCCTGGGGCCAGCACTGCTAAAAACAAAGCACCTCACGGCCAAGGATGAAAAATCCCATTAGTGGCCCTGACTTCTGGATCAGGCCCAGATTAAACAGTCGGCTGGAGACTCGCTGCGATCCCCGCGGGGCCCCGGGGGTATCGCCTGCAGTGTTGCTTTTGTAGGACGTGGTCCCCGTCCCTATGCTGTTTTTCTCGGGCTTCGACAGAGGCAATAGCAGTGTCATCTTGTCCCTTTGCTGGGTGTCCTGCAGATCCCCAAGGAACTGCCGGCTCTGCCCGTCTCCACGCAGGGACACCCATCTGCCTGCACTTCCTTTGGGTACCGCTCCGGTCCCCCCGCAAAGCGTGTGCGGGGTGAGAGATTTCGGCTAAGAATAACAGAGAGGAATACAGAACAGGGCTGAATAGCAGGAAATACTTCCAGATAACAAAATCCATGGCGCGATGGCTGGGACACCGTGGAGGCCCTGCACATGGACCATTCGTGGCCAGCCCCAGGGCAGGAGATGTACTCCAGCTCGCTCCTTCGATCCCCGTGCTTTCCCTACACCTTCCTGCTTGCAAAGGCACCTTGCAGCTTTCAGCAGAAGGAATTACTCAGAAAAGGTTGCTTTACACAAGGAAAATTAAAAAATGTCAATGCTGCCCTTTCTCATGAGGACGGGTGTGCAGTGGGGGGCTGCACCAGTCCCACGTTGGGGCTCAGGGTCTGAGCAGTCTCATCACGTCTCTGTGTGACAAGTTCAACGCTCCGTGCTGGAAGCTGGATCTAATTATGGAAAAGTAATTTAGATTCAGAGATAACTGAGGTCAGAAGAGACCTTTAGAGGTCTCCGGACCAATCTCCCACTCAAAGTGGGGCACGCTCAAAGTTAGGGCCAACTCTGGAGGTAAATCACATTGTTCCTGGTCTTGTCCAGGCAGGTTTTGAATATGTGCAAAGATGGACATCACCCCATCTTTTTTTTTCATCCTACCACTCATTGTGAAGCCTTTTCCTTCCATCTAATGGAAGCCTCTCATGCTGTCCCCATGCATCTTCCAGAAAGTGTTTGGTTCCATCCTCTGTAGACCCCCCAGGCAGGGGCACTCCTGGCCCATTCCAAGGTCTCCCCTGTGTCCTTCTTTCTCAGACAGTCACAGCTTGTCTGGCAGTGTAAGTACAACCTCACTACTTGGTATTTTGTTTTTCCACCCCATCCTTAATCAGGCACTCCAGCATCCCAGCAGAAACGCAGTCGGCGCCCTCACGTCCCAGAGAGACATCTTTATTTTCCTAAGATTGACCATGAGCAGCGCTGAGCTACTGAAATCTTTCCAACCGGAGAACTCCCGTAAAATAAATACGGAGGGAAATGTTTTCCACATTGTGTCACTGCTTCGTCGCCTTCGCAGAGCCCGGCGGCGGGGAGCGGGTCCTCCAGCTCATACCAGCATCCCTTTAGCTCCAAGCCGTTCCAACCCCTTCCTTCCCAGGTAGCAAATCTGTGGTGGCAGGAGCTGGTTTTGAAGCTTATGAGTTTTTAAGCGATCTTGCGAATACATTTTAGTCCGCGCTTGAGCCTCACCTCCTTAAAGCCCAATCTCAGCCAGCCGTGAGTGATGCTCGGTGCGGGAGTTCTCGCACTGGCCGCGCTGCCCTGGGGTGGATTTTGCACGTAGCGATGCAGCGTGTGCTCTGAAGCCTAATTACACCTCCAACAGTGGGGGGAAAAAAAAAAAATCCCAGGAGGGAAGGTCAGCTTGACAGCCTGAGATACACACTGGGTTGGGGGTTTTTTTTGCATCGCCGTTACTTCCCCCCATTCCCCAGCGGGTTGAGGAAGAGCCGCCTTGTACGCCAGCAAGGGTTCCCTTGCCCTGCAGGGTCTCGCCGCTGCGGCGCGGCGTTATTAACGCTGCCAATCAAGCCTCCCACAAAGCGATGCTGCTAACGAACTCGCCGTGAACTCAGCGGCGGCAGACGCGTGAT
Organism: Anarhynchus alexandrinus; assembly: GCA_008711295.1. Taxonomy (NCBI): domain Eukaryota; kingdom Metazoa; phylum Chordata; class Aves; order Charadriiformes; family Charadriidae; genus Anarhynchus; species Anarhynchus alexandrinus. The sequence goes on along the minus strand of VUYV01000795.1, from coordinate 98,288 downwards.
TAGCGGGGATCAGTCTCCGTCCCTTTGAAGGGTGAGAGGAGCGGGGTTGGGACCCGTCTGTGCCCAGCATCGTGTCAGAAGGTGCCGGGAGGAGGCAGAGGGCATGGAGAAGAGCCGTGGGGGGATTCTGGAAGGGCAGGAGGGGGCTCAGGGAGCTCCTGTGTGCTCTTGGGCTCGGGAACATCAAGGCTTTGTGGGGGCAATCAGCCAGCAGAACCGTTACCTGAGCAGACACGGGGGGCTTCCTCGCTGCTTGCAAATCTTCTTCCAAGCTGCATTTGCTTTGAGTTAGCGCTAACGCAGGGAGGGGAGAGGCGTTCTTGCATGAATAATAAAACCGGCATCCTTCTGTCCATCAGATGAGATAAAAAGCCCCCAGGGGCATAGAGGAAGACAACATTATTATACAGGTCACCAATAGGTTATTCTGCAATCCTCCTGTGTGAGGCTTCGCTCCCCGATGCTGGGAGCACCGGCCGCAGTAGGGGACCGTGTCCCTTGCGCAGGACTGTGGGGATGGGGTGGCCGGGGCAGGGTCAGCCCCAGTGTGGGGTAGCACAGTCCAACGGCTACAGTCGGTGCTGTTGTTGCACATGGCAAAAACGCCACCACTACCGATTGAGCCAAACCACCCGAAATGTGCGCTCGGGGTACCTGCATCGTCTCTGTCCCCCTTTCCCAGGGGTGATCTTGCCAGGGTGGCTAAAATGGTGGCAGCTGGGAGGGGGCAACAAGGGGACACGGTGGGTGGGAAGAAAAGTGAGACCTTTCCAGATGTTGCAGTGTTTCTCACATGCTCCTGGAGCATGAGCTCCTCTCTGCCACACCAGATGCACCAGGAGCCAGAGGGCAGATATGTTCGATGGGGTACAAGACCACTCTGCACTGCAGAGTGAAAACTGGGGGCATGTGGGGCTGGGACAGGCTCAGGGCTTTCCATGGGCACGGTGGCATCCCCACCAGCAGCTGGTGGCCGTGGGGGCAATGGTAAGAGCCGTCCTGCAACCAGAGCTTCTCTGGCTCTGGGCAAATCTGGGACAAAAGCGCCCGCTTGCCCCACTGTGGGGTTTCCTGCTCGAGTCACTCGGTCGCTGACTTCATCCTGGTGTGAGAAATTTGCCCGATGTCACAGCTAGGTCACTCATCCCGCCTGCCAGCTCGGATTAGATCCTGTGGTTTGTGTCAGATCAGATTTTGGAAGGTTTATTTCACACTGGTGGTGTGCTGCGCTCCCAGACACTAAGGTGGTGGCAGGGGGGGAGAAGGAGTAGGGCAGAGAGATTTCCTGGGAAATATGTATTTATCTCTTCTCTTCTCTTCTCTTCTCTTCTCTTCTCTTCTCTTCTCTTCTCTTCTCTTCTCTTCTCTTCTCTTCTCTTCTCTCCTCTCCTCTCCTCTCCTCTCCTCTCCTCTCCTCTGTCCTATCCCTATATATGCTATAAGGGTGTGGTGGTAAAATTACTCATATTTAATATTTGAGAGGTCTGGCTCAGAAGTTTATCCTAATTGAAAGAACATTCCTTCCAACTAAAAGCTAACGGTCTCTGACCCTTTCCACCTCCTCACCTCTGAGCTAAGATAGTACTGGGTGGGCCACTCCTATAGGCGCCACCAAGAGCCATCTCTCCCTATTGGCACATTATTTACTGTTTGATTCCTTCTTAGGACTGTGGCGGTTAGCAAGCTCCCTGGGGATGGACACCTGGCTTTGCTGACATTGAAATTATTATTTTCCTCCCCTCTTCTGTTTTTCTGAAACAATATATAGCCTGGGTCTCTGCAATCACTTGGCAGGGAACAGGGGAGCAGAGAGGGAGATGCTGGCTGAATGTCCTCTCGCTATGATCATAGTTCATAAAGTTTCCGTCTCACCTGTCCTTAGTTGCACTTGGGTTATTACACACTTGCAGTCCCCAGAGTCTCTGTCAAGGGACTCTGTACTGACGCCACCAGCTGTGTCACAGTGTTGCACCATCAGGACAGCCACAGGGGAGATGAGGGACCTCACTCATGGTGTGGTTAGATCTCCCATGACGGTATCTCAGTTGCTGAAGAGCAGCCACCACTCTGGTTGGGCTCTCCTGGTTCCTCACCCGGCAGAGGGGACAGGAAGGATCCCAAGAGCAGCCTGAGCCCCCCAGAGAATCCCTGCTAAGTGCGCTCAGCCAATGAACCCAGGAGCACTGCCTCATCTCTGCCAACCCAACTCTCCAACCCATAAAACAACCGATTCCAGGTAGCATCCAGCTGGAAAGGGGTCAGTTTCGTAAACTTTAACTTGCCACGGCACTGTTGAGGTGGAAAGCAATCAAGCAGCAGTCGCAGTTCTCGGCACCCAGGGAGGATTTACATCCCATTGGCAGCGGGATGGGCATTTTTTTTAACAAACAAGTCTTTAAAAGAAGTACTTGCCAAGCGTCAAAATATTTCTCAATGATATTAAGGGCCGTTAGCAGCTGTAATTTAACTGTGAAGCAACCTGATGCAGGCAAAGGACCACACAGCTGGAAATTTGTGCCGCAAAGGCACCGTTTTACGGCCGTTAAGCTGTTGGCCTCTCTACGTTGTAAAGCTGTTAAACAAACACAGCCCTTGGCTCACACCGCGTGTCGGTGAGGCACAGTGCTTTGGCAGGAGCGGGCTGACAGCACCAGGGGCTTCAAAGGAGCCGGGAAGAAATAGAAATAAAGAGCGAGGGAAAATTCAGGTGGAGGAGGAGATGCGTGTTGACCATCACAGCCCTGTGGTGGGAGAAGGTGGTCTTGGAAACCAAGTGTTCACGGGGAGTTGCATCCTCCTCTAGTTTGGCATGGACATATGGATCCTATGCATCCTACTGCTGTCGCAGCTGGTGGTCGGTAGACCCTTAAACCACCCCTTTGCTGGAAGTTGATATTCCAGGGCAGCCTAAACATGGAAGATTCGGATGATATTGACAGCTTTGAATGGGGAAATAGGTGTCCCAGGAGGGTGGGCCACGTGCTGCGTATCCCTTGCCATGTATCGTGATATGTTGAAGCAAGTTCTGTTAGTGCCACAAGATGCTCCAAGAGCATCCCCAGCCTGGCAAACACAAGCTGAGCCCTTTTCCTAATTGGAGACATAGCAAATCCATGGGGAAGAACTAAAAATATGGTTGCGGAGCTCAGTGCTCAAAAATTCAAAGAAACAGGGAACATCTCCCCCAAAATAAGAAAGTTCCTGGCTGTTTCTTTATTACTTCCTTCAATTCTCTTCTAATGGCGAGTGCGTGTTTTTCTGGCTCAGAAGCTGATTTCAGGAGGCAGAAGTGGCTGGTCCTGCGGCGGGGACGTGCAGTGGGAGATGCATCCAGCTGTGCTGCCTGCAGCCACCTTGTCCAGGACAGCAGCTGCTGCCATGAGCTGTTTTTTTGGATCAGAAGCTGTTTTAGGAAAACACTGGTGACTCTTTATCATCATGAGGGCACCAGACAGAGGTGGGCAGGGTGGTCATCCCAGGTTGGTGAGGTTGTTTCTCTGCCCAAGGGTCCCACCCTCCAGTGATACTCCAGCTCCTGAAGCGTCCCAAGAAATTTTGTCCCAAGATGAGTACTTCTCTTGCAACCAGCTTATGTTAGGACTTATCCAATACCACCAGACTGCGTGTGTTATACTGTTTTCTCTGCCAAATATTGACTGTGAGGGGCTTTCCATTGCTACCAGACAGACCAAAGAGAACTAGAGAAGTTGTGGCTCTCGCATTGGCAATAAAAAGGGAAGCCGTGGTAGCATCGTTGGCCTTGCTTGCAGCATTTCCTCCTATTTTTTTTCATGAAAACTCTAAATTCTGGAGCCTAGTTTCTGTATTTTGTGGTTTCTTCAGTGCAGCTTCTCTGCCATAAAGGGATGCTGCAAGGCTTTGACGCCGAACAGTTGGAAAGCAACGAGCCAAGTAGCAAGAAGTGGTGTTGGATGTGTCTTCATTAAGGTGGGGGTTCATGTGGTTGCACAACTTGATCTTCTTTCAGATACCCTCATCGGTGTCTGCCCATGTCTTAGTCCTGCCAAGTGGCTGCAAAGAAATAGCTCGGTGTTAATAGGAAGAAGCTAATGGGACATTTTTCACCTAGAGCTCGAAAAAATGTTGATGAGGGCTTTTTTTCCAATGATTTGGGTGATCCATTTTGAGGAGATGGACTAGCAAATTATTGCTGCTGCCTGGTGAAATTGGTTTTTTCCCTCCCTGATGGACATAGCTCCGCTGTGTGCAGTTTTTTTCATCTAAAAGCGGCCATTTTTTTGAGAAGTGGGTGAGCATCTCCTGGATGAAACCAAAATCTGCCAGCCTCGCACGTCCTCTTACTAAGCAATTTCCTGCTCCGCTGCATTTGGAAGATTGCACTGAAGTTGCTTTCCGGGCACTGGGAGCCAGTTTGAGAATTAGTGCAAAACTAATTTGGTTACAAATCTCAAAGACACCACCAAAAGCTATTTTTAAGCTGTTGAGAAGTGTGGTGCAAATTGGACTATTCAGAGAAAAGATCACAGGGGTTTTATTTTAGCCACCAGATTTTAGCCACCAGAATTTAGCCTTATTTTAGCCACCAGATTCTCCAAAATTATGGGATCCTCCTGCAATTGGGTGGCTGAAATCTAGCACGTGCCCATCGCCGATATGTAAAGCCTCACAGGGCTGTACTCACCTCCCAGGGAGCTTCATGGATGTCCCAGGACACCGCTTGCTTTGCTGCCTCTCTTGGGTTACTAAAGATGTTTGTGGCTGGTGGCTCTTCCTTCTTAGGGGCGTCATGTGCTTCCTCATGACCCAACCTCTCATAATCACATGAACCCGAAAAATTATGATTTTTTTTTTTTTTTAAATAATTAAGGAAAAGCTCATAAAACAAGCAAAAGTCCACAGCCAGGGCAGAATGGTGGGAATCACATCTCCTCCCTTGGCGTCATTTGGTGCAAACCAAGGTCTGCATCAGGTAGTACAGGAGCGCTGGCAATACCCCACATCACCCCACTCATCTGTGTGGGCCGTATCCAGCCCACGTTTTTTGTGCATCTCTCAAACCTTCACCACCTGTAAAGGGAGCCTGAACAAACTCAGATCTTTTAAAGACTACGCTTAGACCTAGTCCTTCCCTTCTATATGCCATGGGAGCTGAGTCCTCTGCAGGGCAGCATAGCTCTGTGATGGGGAGCAGCTCGAGGTGGTCCCTCATCCTGTGTATCCCTCCCGCAGGCGCCAGGATGCTTGTGCAGAGCTCAGTCCCCCAAAAAACCCCTCCAGCCCATGGGATGGGGAGCTACAACTGCACGATTCTCTGTGTAATATACGTCGTAGCATTTAGCACATCGTCGTGGTGGCTATTGCCCCTCCTGTGGGCTCCCAACTGCATTTGGTGTGGGGAGAGCAGAGGGGCGGCAGCTCCCAGTGCCAGGGCTGATGGCTGACATTTATTTTGCCAGTTTGATTCAAAGACCGTAAACCCCTGAGTCCGTTCCCCGGGTGGTTTGGCCGGTGGCCGCTGTCAGCACTGCTCAGAAGAATCGATGATAACCTTTTCCTTTGCTAAGGAGTTTCCTACGTACCAGGGAGCAGAAGATGCTGAAAAACAAATGAAGCTTGGATTCTCCACGGGTCTCCCTGGCATTATTCCTGATATTTAAAAAAACAAACCAAATCAGTTCCCCGTTGGTTTTATTAGCCTTTCTATCCTGGCATTTAAACAAAGATGGGATTGGCATGGTGGGTATCTACAGACGCGCGCTGTGATGCTCTCAGGGGTTTCTCTGAAGGGCAGGGTACCCAAGGCACTGTGTCCAAAGCACCTGAGCTCCTCCGAGCTGCTGGAAGGCATTTCGGCACTGCGATTGCCGGTGATGCTGCCCTGCAGATTGTCCTGCATCAAGGAGCAAAGGGTATGTGGGTCCTGGGAGTGCGGCTGGGCTGTAGGGTAGGAGCAAGGTTGCTCTGAGCCTCAAGACTAGCACTTCTTGGCGTCATCTTAAGCTAGAATGATATTTCAGTATTTAATTCTCCCAGATAACCAGTGAGATTTGAGTATTGAACTGATGGACTGAGCTGAGTCTGTGCACCTCTTGCAGGGATGTCCTGAGCAGCATCCCGAGGCGGAGAGGTGTCGTGTCCCTCTGTGTCACCCTGTGCCTGGCGGGGGTTTCTTGGCTCTCACAACTTGAGTGGTGGGGTTCATGCTTCCCTCTCTTCTTGGTTGCAGGCATGGAAGAAACGCTGGTTTGTCCTGCGCAGTGGTCGGATGAGTGGCGACCCCGACGTCCTGGAGTACTACAAAAATGACCACTCCAAGAAACCTTTGCGTGTGATCAACCTCAATTTCTGCGAGCAAGTGGACGCGGGCCTGACCTTCAACAAGAAGGAGCTGCAAGACAGCTACATCTTCGACATCAAGACCAGCGACAGGACATTCTACCTGGTGGCTGAGACCGAGGACGACATGAACAAGTGGGTTCGCAGCATCTGCCAGATCTGTGGCTTCAACCAGTCCGAGGAGAACACAGGTACCATGACAGCTGTGTCCGTGGCCAAGAGCATCTCCTGTTCTGTCCTACCAACAGGGCCCTCTTTCCGATCAAACCTGTGGGAGGGGGGTGCGGCCCACCACAAGACCGGGAGGGCTGCAGTGGGAAAGGGATGGACATGTGGGAAACCTCAACGAGGCTTTCCTACCTTTGATATCTGAAGCAGAGGTGGCTTTGCCCCTGTGAGCCATCTGATCCGTTATTCCCCCATAACTGTAGACCTTTGAGTATCTTACAAGAAGTTGGTGGGCTTTGGGGTCTTTTTTGTCTGCAACCTTTGTCCTCATCCATCGCCGAAATCCCTTTGAGAATTGTGGGAACCAGCAGTGAAAATCCCCCCCATTCAGAGGTTTCAATCCCTTGGTGGGATGGGGAAAAGCTTTACTGGGACCATGTCCCTCCCCGCTGTGGCTGTCCCCACCACCAAGAGGATGGATCTCTTGTGAAGGGCAGATGCATCCTTCCCATCTGCATCTCCGCCTCCTCCTGGGACCCGCTGGGAAAGCGCTGGGAGGAGAGAGGAAAAGGTGGAGGGGAGAGGTGGTTTTGTGCAGCAGCCGGACCTGTTCCACCGGTCGTGCTCCACCATCCAAACCCGGCTGCGCTTTGGCAAACCTCTGTGGCTGAGCACCAGCAAGCTACCTCTGGTCCCCCCAGCACCAAGTGAGATGGGATGGGGATGAGCATGGGGTGCAGCACCGCAGTCCCATTACACCTGGTAGCACCTCTGGGCATCTTTGCTTTATCTCATCCATGGTCCAGTCTCACCCAGGGGACGCCAGTCCCATGCTCTGACTACATGAAGCTCCCCATAATGACGTCCAGCTTGAATCTGTTTTGGTCCCTCGCGGAGCAGCTGCCATCCGCGGGAGCTGAAACCCTGCCAAGAGCTCGTCAGGCAGGACAGCAAACAAAGCATCGCAGCAGCGCGGATGCGGTCTTCACCGACTGACGCATGAAGCGGGACGTCACCTTGGCAATGGGTGTACAAGTGGGAGAAAGGATCCTCGATAATGCCGCCAGCGTGGTCTCGCAGGGAAAGGTCAGGCTAAATAAATTACATCCCGTTCCGATGTCGGCAGCGCAGTCCTCGAGGTTGGGCAAAATCGTTCAGGCCCTTTTTTTAAGAGCTGTTTTGTTGCAGGATTTTCCATTTTGCATGTGCTCGGGTGGGGGGAACCGTTTTTCTTCCCATTTAGTAAAATGAGCTTCCAGCCCAGCGGCTGCGGGATCGATACTGGACTTCAGTGAAATATAAATCCGGGCAGCAAAAGGAAAAACAATCTCCCGCTTTGCAAGTACATCTGTCCCAAAGGGCACAGAGGGCTCGTCAGGCTGCAGAGATCCGAGCGCTATTCCCTGCAGGATCACGGAGTGACATCAGCAAAAGAGGAACAAAAATCCCTATTTGTAACAAAATCACAGCTCGGTAATGCTGTAGGGAAAGTACCCACTTGAAACAGTACCCAGCTGCCAAAGCGTGATTTTCTGAGTCAGCCGAGAAAAAGCCGGCGACGGCGAACGCAGCAGATGTGTCCAGATGCTGCAGAAAAGAGGGGGCATGAATTATTCAGGGCTGGTGCTTCGCTTTGGTGCCCGCCAAAGCGGTGACCCCACACTCACCTTTCCTTCACCGTCCCTGCTAAGTAATGGCAAATAAATCATCGATTTCCCAAAGTGGATAATGTTTGTTTGAAGGACTCACAGAGGGTTTGCAGGTGATGGGTGTTGGGAGTCTTGTCCATCTGGGCATACGTGAGCCCATCACCCATCATGATAGGTCATCTGGAGGGAGAAATAAAACAGTCATAGCAATATTTGGAACTGCTGGGCTCCCTCTTCATCACCTCCTTGAAGCCATGGGTTGATGGGTGGGAGAGGATGAGGAGTTTGCATGAGATTAAGACAGTTCCTGGGTAGAAATAGAGCTTGGGACCTCTTACATTTCTTTCTTGGAGTTCACCCCCTCGTCCTCAAGCCTCTCGTTGTAGCCTCTGCCTCGGAGAATGAATGAGTCGGTAATTGGATGCACCAAAAAGGGGAGGAAAAGGTAACCATCACGGGCAGGAATAGCTCCATGCTAATTGTAGCAATTAATTAACTAAACCTCCCTCTCCCAGCAGACAGGCAGCGTGGCGGAACGAGATCAGAAACTGCCGGGGAAGCCACTGTGCACATTTTTCTGGTTGTTCTCGTTCCGGGGTGCGTGACTGCTATATGTTGACCCAAAAGCTTTGCTGGGTCCGGCCCCAAAGCCAGGCTGTTCCCGGCTCGATTATAATTGCATCCCGGCCTGGGAAGCGCTCCATCACCAGCAAAGGCTTTTACTACAGCTGCCATCACATGCTGAATTACCTCCCGCTTGAAGGGATACCTCACATCAGCTGAGCCCCAACCACCGGTCACGAGTTGGCTTTTAACCCACCGGTGGTGGGGGAAAAACTCATCAGCTTTTGGGGCAGTTCGGGTGAAAGCCTGTTTCATCAGCTCCCCCACGTTGGGAGGGAAAAGGCAGATTTTTCGATTGCTTTTTAGCATGATTTAGGGAGGGAACGGGCAACCCGAAAGCGGCCGCACGCGGTGATGCGAACTGGCTGCAAACCCTCTGCACCAGCGCGGGATCGTGCTTGGGTGCTGCCCACGCTCCCAGAAGGCAGAAAAATTTAAAAGGCCGAACGAATTTATACCCTTTGATGCTTCTTCCTGTTTGCAGCTCGACCGGGGAGCGTAAATTTTCCGTTGCTTGGTTTTCACATTAGTCCTCCCAAGTCCTGTCTAGACTGGGGGACTCTGAGGATTAACGTCGCGCTGGGGTTAGCTGCTGGTTTAGCTGAGCGCCGGTTGCGTTACACATCTGGTTCGTGGAAAGGAAGCTCGTTTCAGCCGCGGGGGACTAAATGTCGGTGATGCGGCGGGTACCGCCGGCTGCCCCGGCGCCGCCGCATCTTCTTCGTTCCCCGCCCCGACCTGAAAATGATTGTAGAGCGGCGCCATTACATCTGCCGGGAGAAGGGAAATTAAATTCACTCTGAGGTGTTCTACCCAGACTGCGGCGAAGCTCTTTTTTGTTTCTGTTAACACCTATTTACTTTGAGAGCTAATTACTATTTTTGAACAAGCGGAGCCTTGCAGGGTCCCGGCTCCTCCGCAGGTCCAGGGAAGCCGGACGGGGCTCGAGGGAGGTAGATTTGCTCCCGTCTCAGTGCTGCTTTTACGCTGCGATCCGCACTACTGCCACCTCGGCCGGCTTGGATGCGACGGAGGGAGACCTGCCAGGGCCCCTGAGCCACTGGCTGCGGGAGAAACGCAGGCGCGTGGGTATCTCGAACCATCTGCATTTTCCCTGCCCTAGTGGGCAGGCAGCCAGGGCTCAGCTGCGAACTGGATTTTCTCATATGCTTTGTTTGTCGGAGTTTTAAAAAAAAAAAAAAAATACCAAATCCCACTAAACATATCTTGCGTGCCATTAACCCTTCCCGGAGCTGATGCTTTGGCCAACACCCCGCCGTGTCCCATTCCTGATACAAATTAGAGGCGCAGCTATAGCGGCATATAATTTAATTTCTAATGAAGCACCGTGCGTCCTTGCAGTGCGTGTGTCCTTGCAGGGGTCCTGTGTACAGGTTAGTTATTTCAGAGAGGTCAATACTTTTAGTAACTCCACCCCAATTTACCGTGCTCCCCCAGCAGTCCCTCTTCCACCTCCTCCATAGGGCACAAACTCTCTCGGGGGCATGGATTTGTGGGTGCTGAGCGAATACCCAGGGATGTTTAAGAGCTTAATCATGCACCGCGTTAATGCCCCTGTGCTAGAGGTTCAACCCAGCCATGGAATCGAGGAAGGGAATATTTGCGGGTGAATAAATGTCTTTGCTCTGAGCTGAAGGCTCCCGTCGCTCAGAGAGGGTGAGCAGGGCGTGGGAAAAGGATGGTGCTGGGCTCCTGCCCCGATGGCTTGTGTCTGGCAGTGGTGGCCTCTCCCACCCAGCCCAGGCATGTCATCTTCTGGGTTTTTTTTCATCTGGGACTTAATTTCTTTTATTTTTTTCTCTGCTTTCTGCCAGGGGACTGCGCCAGGGCGGTCCCGGGCTCCAGCTCGCTCCTCGCTCCATCTCCAGGGCTCGGCGCTGGCGTTTAGCATTGCGTCTGGGATTGATCCCCAGCAATCTCGAGGCTTTTACCGTCCAGCTGAATGCAAGTCAGGGCCGAGCATTAATGTTTAATGGAGAGCTGAGTGTCTCTTCTTCCTCTTTCAACTCAGTCGCGCTCACTCCAGCAGAGTTTACCAGATCAGCCCTAGACACTGGTGACTTTCTGCTCACATCGATGAGATCTCCTACATCCCACATGCAGAATCTCCACTGTGGGTCTCTTTGGCTTGATGCTGCCCCAGACCCTCCACCGGTTACCCCTTTCCAACCCATGAGAGCAAATTTATTGCTTTTAGTACCCACTTGACTTGCTTTGGCTGGCAGGTCCCATATGGGTCGCTGGCTGGTTGCTCCCCAGCCTGCTGCCTGCTCACACGGCTGCCCCCAAGTCTGTGCTACGAGCCCGTATGGCTGCCCTTGCCCTCTCCTCGCATCTTCCCCAAAAATGTGTTGGTCCCAGCATCAGACCAGCAATTCCGCTCGCCCTGTCAGTTCCTTTTTGCATGGGTGTTTGCTGAGCAAAGGGAGTTCAAGGTGGAGTGGAGATAAAAACACCACAAAAGATACCCCTGAAGACTTCTTGGGAGGACAGGAGCTGCCCCCCCAAAAAAGCTCAGTGAAGAGGCTGCAGGTAGAAAGACTGGAGTAAGAAGATATGTTTGCATGCCATATACTACCCTCCTCCCCCAAATTCCCCCGAATCACTGGTGTTCACCATCCCTGCACGCAGGAGTGGGGCACCGGGGAGCCCAGGCAAGGTGACAGCCCCGGGGCAGCCCCCGCTTTCCCACTGCCGTCACCTCTCCCATGACCAGGCAGAACTGAAGCAGAGGGGAAACGCTAATGACCGCCACAAGGCCAGGTACTTCCTTGCTATTGTGCCTGGCACACGCCTCCTTCCTTCCCTGCTCGCGCCCTGGATGAGTTGCAAGCCCTGCGCCGTGCCGGGGAGCCTGACGGGGGCTGAGGAATGTTCCCTGAGAAATGGAGGGAAGGAGAGTGACGTGGGGGTGTCCTTGTGTCCCTGAAAGCACCCGGGCCCTGATACGTTGTGTTTCAGTATCTGTAGGCAGCACTACCATGTAAGGGCAGCAAGCCCCTTGCAGAGGCTTGTGCCCTCAAGCTAGACCAGGACTTGACTCTGTCTTCAGTTGACACAAGACACAAGGTCTTGACTTCATCTTTAAGCTCTGGTATGGGTTGTGGTTGGATATCAACTCACTTGGGGGCCAGTCTGTCCTCCAGCAGACAGTACGACACTTTGTGACAAGTGATGAACAAGATTACGGTTGGGTTGAGCTTGATTCATGGGTGTGGACGGGCAGATCTGGTGGGGTTCTCTCCATGTATCCCACCTTCCCATGTCTCGTTCACCTACCCAAAGACCTAATGTCCCCTGCCCTGTTTGGGATCTGAAGGTGGCCTGCATTGGGACAGCAACGTTGAATCCCTGAGCCTTGAGCCCTTTCCTCTCACCCAACGTCCTACCATACGTATAGATGTAGCCTTTTCCTCAGCGTTCCCATCAATACTTTCTGCACTCAGCATCATGGAGCTTCTTCTTTTAAAACACTGTATGCCACATCTGGACTCATTGGTTGTACATCTCATGGGCATTTGGGTCAGTCCCACCCCTCCTTCTCTACCATGTGCTGAGTTTTCCTAACAAGGGAAACAGCAGTGGCTGTAGATTCCCTCTGGAAGGACAAATGCAGATGCCACATCTTAGCCCCAGGCTTGACCTAGCCTCGCTGGAATAGATGGGGGAGATTTGGCGACCCCAACTCACTTTGCACCAGACTCATGGTTGAACTTCAGGTGCATGCGAACGCCTCCTTGCCTGAGTCCCAGTTCATCCCTTAGTCATCCTGCCTCTTTAAATTTGTTCAAAGCTTCCTTGACCCTGGTTTTCCTGCTCCACAAGCAGCAAGTTATTTTAAGATCTGACACTGTTCAGCTTTTATTTCAGTGTAAACAACACCGGAGATGGAGTGGTCTTGGCACAAAGGAGCAGCTTGAGAGCAGTTAAGTGTCTGCTGCCTTTTTTCTCCCCCCCCTTTTTCCCCTCTTTCCCTTTGGAGATGAGCTAGTTCAGGTGCTAATGAGTCTGCTGAAGAGCAGAGGGCCACTAACGACCCAGAATTTGCTTCCTAGAAGACAGAAATAGGGAGAGATCGTTGCTGATCTCTATCAACCGCTCAGGGTCTCCTTGCTGTGATTCCCCAGGCTTTGGGTCTCCTTGCTGTCATTCCCTGGTCATTTTGGAGAGAGAACTGCTGTCATTGAGAGTGAGACCTCCGCTGGTGGTTATAATCTGTCCACTTTTTGGGAGAAGATGGAAAAAGATGTCTAAAATGAGGCAAATCATTTGCACACTAAAAGTGCCCATTTCATTCCCTTGGCTCTGCAGGGAACCAGGACTGATGAGTCCAGGTGGAGACATCCACCTTGTAGAGTCCTGAAACTCTGCTGAAATGAATCCTGCCCATCTCAGGATTGCTGTCAAGACCTTCAAATGGTGTCATGGTCATCATTTCATTTTACACCAGATGAGGATCAACCCTTGCTGTTCTTCCATACCTTCTTCTTGCTGCACTCAGCTCTTCAGCATGTTGTGCTACCAGAAGTACTGCAGGACGAGGGTCAACACTGTGCTGCTGTGATGGTCACTGTCCTTAATACCAAGAGCAGATTTATAGTTCATCTGAGTGCCAAGAAAAGGACTGAAGCAAGGATGTAGAGGGCCTTAGAAACCAGAAAGCAAGAGAAAAGCTCTTTAGGTATCTGCATGATTAGAAAGCTTCAGGGCCTCTGATGCAACTGAATATCTGAGGTTTGCAATGCTGGATCAACATTTTCTTCACAATTTGGGAATTTAGGAATTTTTAGGATTTTATTTATTTAGATTTTTTTTTGGTGGCTGGGGATATTTTGAAGAGGTGGGGCTGGAAAAATCCAGAAGATCTGTCAGCTTTGTGATTGCAAACCCATAACTCCGCCATCCCGGAGAGACCACCAGGAGAGACGTGTCAGTTGAGCCCCCTTTAACCCTAATCCAGCATTGATGGGAACTGGCAGAGGATGCGGCCGTTTGTGGGAGCACCAGGTTTACAGGCAAAGAATGCTCTTATCTCAC
>VUYV01000795.1:6706-82875 GCA_008711295.1 Anarhynchus alexandrinus | reverse complement strand
CTGGCGTTTAGCATTGCGTCTGGGATTGATCCCCAGCAATCTCGAGGCTTTTACCGTCCAGCTGAATGCAAGTCAGGGCCGAGCATTAATGTTTAATGGAGAGCTGAGTGTCTCTTCTTCCTCTTTCAACTCAGTCGCGCTCACTCCAGCAGAGTTTACCAGATCAGCCCTAGACACTGGTGACTTTCTGCTCACATCGATGAGATCTCCTACATCCCACATGCAGAATCTCCACTGTGGGTCTCTTTGGCTTGATGCTGCCCCAGACCCTCCACCGGTTACCCCTTTCCAACCCATGAGAGCAAATTTATTGCTTTTAGTACCCACTTGACTTGCTTTGGCTGGCAGGTCCCATATGGGTCGCTGGCTGGTTGCTCCCCAGCCTGCTGCCTGCTCACACGGCTGCCCCCAAGTCTGTGCTACGAGCCCGTATGGCTGCCCTTGCCCTCTCCTCGCATCTTCCCCAAAAATGTGTTGGTCCCAGCATCAGACCAGCAATTCCGCTCGCCCTGTCAGTTCCTTTTTGCATGGGTGTTTGCTGAGCAAAGGGAGTTCAAGGTGGAGTGGAGATAAAAACACCACAAAAGATACCCCTGAAGACTTCTTGGGAGGACAGGAGCTGCCCCCCCAAAAAAGCTCAGTGAAGAGGCTGCAGGTAGAAAGACTGGAGTAAGAAGATATGTTTGCATGCCATATACTACCCTCCTCCCCCAAATTCCCCCGAATCACTGGTGTTCACCATCCCTGCACGCAGGAGTGGGGCACCGGGGAGCCCAGGCAAGGTGACAGCCCCGGGGCAGCCCCCGCTTTCCCACTGCCGTCACCTCTCCCATGACCAGGCAGAACTGAAGCAGAGGGGAAACGCTAATGACCGCCACAAGGCCAGGTACTTCCTTGCTATTGTGCCTGGCACACGCCTCCTTCCTTCCCTGCTCGCGCCCTGGATGAGTTGCAAGCCCTGCGCCGTGCCGGGGAGCCTGACGGGGGCTGAGGAATGTTCCCTGAGAAATGGAGGGAAGGAGAGTGACGTGGGGGTGTCCTTGTGTCCCTGAAAGCACCCGGGCCCTGATACGTTGTGTTTCAGTATCTGTAGGCAGCACTACCATGTAAGGGCAGCAAGCCCCTTGCAGAGGCTTGTGCCCTCAAGCTAGACCAGGACTTGACTCTGTCTTCAGTTGACACAAGACACAAGGTCTTGACTTCATCTTTAAGCTCTGGTATGGGTTGTGGTTGGATATCAACTCACTTGGGGGCCAGTCTGTCCTCCAGCAGACAGTACGACACTTTGTGACAAGTGATGAACAAGATTACGGTTGGGTTGAGCTTGATTCATGGGTGTGGACGGGCAGATCTGGTGGGGTTCTCTCCATGTATCCCACCTTCCCATGTCTCGTTCACCTACCCAAAGACCTAATGTCCCCTGCCCTGTTTGGGATCTGGAGGTGGCCTGCATTGGGACAGCAACGTTGAATCCCTGAGCCTTGAGCCCTTTCCTCTCACCCAACGTCCTACCATACGTATAGATGTAGCCTTTTCCTCAGCGTTCCCATCAATACTTTCTGCACTCAGCATCATGGAGCTTCTTCTTTTAAAACACTGTATGCCACATCTGGACTCATTGGTTGTACATCTCATGGGCATTTGGGTCAGTCCCACCCCTCCTTCTCTACCATGTGCTGAGTTTTCCTAACAAGGGAAACAGCAGTGGCTGTAGATTCCCTCTGGAAGGACAAATGCAGATGCCACATCTTAGCCCCAGGCTTGACCTAGCCTCGCTGGAATAGATGGGGGAGATTTGGCGACCCCAACTCACTTTGCACCAGACTCATGGCTGAACTTCAGGTGCATGCAAACGCCTCCTTGCCTGAGTCCCAGTTCATCCCTTAGTCATCCTGCCTCTTTAAATTTGTTCAAAGCTTCCTTGACCCTGGTTTTCCTGCTCCACAAGCAGCAAGTTATTTTAAGATCTGACACTGTTCAGCTTTTATTTCAGTGTAAACAACACCGGAGATGGAGTGGTCTTGGCACAAAGGAGCAGCTTGAGAGCAGTTAAGTGTCTGCTGCCTTTTTTCTCCCCCCCCCCTTTTTCCCCTCTTTCCCTTTGGAGATGAGCTAGTTCAGGTGCTAATGAGTCTGCTGAAGAGCAGAGGGCCACTAACGACCCAAAATTTGCTTCCTAGAAGACAGAAATAGAGAGAGATCGTTGCTGATCTCTGTCAACCGTTCAGGGTCTCCTTGCTGTGATTCCCCAGGCTTTGGGTCTCCTTGCTGTCATTCCCTGGTCATTTTGGAGAGGGAACTGATGTCATTGAGAGTGAGACCTCCGCTGGTGGTTATAATCTGTCCACTTTTTGGGAGAAGATGGAAAAAGATGTCTAAAATGAGGCAAATCATTTGCACACTAAAAGTGCCCATTTCATTCCCTTGGCTCTGCAGGGAACCAGGACTGATGAGTCCAGGTGGAGACATCCACCTTGTAGAGTCCTGAAACTCTGCTGAAATGAATCCTGCCCATCTCAGGATTGCTGTCAAGACCTTCAAATGGTGTCATGGTCATCATTTCATTTTACACCAGATGAGGATCAACCCTTGCTGTTCTTCCATACCTTCTTCTTGCTGCACTCAGCTCTTCAGCATGTTGTGCTACCAGAAGTACTGCAGGACGAGGGTCAACACTGCGCTGCTGTGATGGTCACTGTCCTTAATACCAAGAGCAGATTTATAGTTCATCTGAGTGCCAAGAAAAGGACTGAAGCAAGGATGTAGAGGGCCTTAGAAACCAGAAAGCAAGAGAAAAGCTCTTTAGGTATCTGCATGATTAGAAAGCTTCAGGGCCTCTGATGCAACTGAATATCTGAGGTTTCCAATGCTGGATCAACATTTTCTTCACAATTTGGGAATTTAGGAAATTTTAGGATTTTATTTATTTAGGGTTTTTTTTGGTGGCTGTGGATATTTTGAAGAGGTGGGGCTGGAAAAATCCAGAAGATCTGTCAGCTTTGTGATTGCAAACCCATAACTCCGCCATCCCGGAGAGACCACCAGGAGAGACGTGTCAGTTGAGCCCCCTTTAACCCTAATCCAGCATTGATGGGAACTGGCAGAGGATGCGGCCGTTTGTGGGAGCACCAGGTTTACAGGCAAAGAATGCTCTTATCTCACTGCAAATAATAAAACCATCAGCCAGCAAAAAAAAAAGAGAAAATTTATGCTCGGCTTTCGAAAAAGACCAACAGCCAAATACTCCAGTTCTTTGTGACCGTTTCCCAGCAGGCGCCCAGCACAAGGGTATCCGACCGGCCTCTTCTGAAGATAAATACGGAGCTGGAGGACTGGGGCCTTTGGGGAAAATCCTGCCCTTTCCTGGCCAAAGTCCCACTGGGTTCGCTGAGCTGAGGCTGGGATTTGAGCTGGGAGGAGAAGGAAGAAATGCGAAGTTCAAGAGGTTTGGGGTGGTTTTTTTAGAGGAAAAAAAAAAAAAAAAGCATTGCCCGGCCTTTCCAACGAAGGTTTCCCAGCAGAGGTTGGCAAGCTGCGTTCGTACCTCTCAGCCCTGCCCAGGGCTGTCTCCTGGGCCAGGTACCCAAAAGGAGAAACCCATTTAAAATAATTCTTCATTTTATAATTGGCTTTTATCGCTACGAGCCCTGTGCGTGTCAGGTCAGCCCCATTAGTTTAATGGGCGCTGAGGAATTTTTAGGCTGACTTACTGACCGTGGAAAAACGAGCGCGGCAGACGGTATCAGCATCGCATCAAAAAGCAAAACCATGCAAAGCCTTTGGAAACAAAAACAGCTGATGGGCTTGGAGCGAAGCGACCGGCGAAGCGGCACTGTCTGAGCAAAACCGAGGGAGGGAGGGAGGCATTTTGGGTGCCGGCCAGCTGGGAGGAAACTCACAGTCAGATTCGCCTGCATTTGTATTTCCCAGAGGGGTCCTGGGACTCTTTTAGCCCGTGTGCCCCAGCCGTGTGCCGCGCTGGGGTTCATGGGGATGTACCCCATGTCTGCAGAGCTGCTCGGGCATCAGGGCGGGATGCGGACCTGCAGGTGATGCCCAACGCATAGGGGCCGGGCTGGGAAATGGGATGGACAGAGGAGCCCAAACCGTGTGTGTGAGCAAGTTGGAGAACAACTGAGAAAATCACAGCGACCTTCACGGTGGATAATTTCAGGCAGTTTTTCACAGCGTGACTCTTTTTTTCTCCCCAAGCTGACATATTTCCCCTTTTCTTCCCTCCATATATTTCACATTGTTCCCTCCAAACCTTTCACAGGGGCCATGGTTTATACGCCATGAGTGCTGCTTTGTGCTTTGCAAAACCCGATAAAAGCCAGGACAGATTTCGACTCATTTCCCGGACCCCAATGTCTGTTTGTTTACTGGTTTGCATTGCTTTATATTTCCAATTAAAACCGAGCCGGAGTAAAGGGAAAGCTTTCTAAAGCCTTTAAAGCTTTTGAGTGAAGGCACACGGAGCAGGAAGGAGCCGTGAAGCTGTCGATTGCCGTGAACTTTCCATGACACCACTCAGGGTTTGTTTCCAGACTGATTTTTATTTATGAATGCAGTAGCATTTATTACTGATTTTATCTGTAAAGATAACACTTCTTCCCTAGATGGTTTCTATGCTTCAGTTATAATTACTGCCTGCTTCTCAAACATATTTCTGCATTATTTAGTGTGGTACAATGTCAGAGCTGTAATGTTGGTGATTTATTACTCGGACTATGGGGTACACCTGATCCAGGGATACCCCATGTGTGCCCTGGTCACATCCCGGCTCCCTCCAGGAAGGCTGAGAACATCTCTCAGGGGCCTTCAGGGTATAGATGTAGCCAATAAACCCGTCTTGTGCTATGCTAGGTGCTGCACAAGCACTGAGCGTAAGGCAGCCTCTGCTCGAAGGGATTCATCATGGAGGTACAGCATAGACACGTTGGTGCATCTTCTCTTCTGCCTATAGCCACTTGCTGCCAGAGGTAGCTCGGTGATGGTGCCTGCTCCCTCCAAGCTGGGAACGGTCTTAAAAGGGACGCTTGGCCACAGCTCCTGAAAAATTTGATGAAAAATGAGACTGTCCAGGCAAATGAGATGTCATTTATCTCTCCTGTTACCCCCTTGCTCTCAGCCTGCGTCTTCTCTCTCTGGGAGTCAGACCTAGGAGGGGGTTACAGTTTCCACCAGGCGTTCAAGTAGCAGCTTAGCTGTTGGTCCATGCTGATGATCACTTTAAGCCACAGAGGAGGAAGCAAATACTTATAGTTAAGCATGAAAAAACACCCCCGACTTGAGTCTCCGTCCTTGGAGATACTCAAAACCCAACTAGACACAGTCCTGAGCCGCTGTAGCTGCCCCTGCTTTGAGCAGGGGGTTGGACTAGACCATCTCCAGAGGTCTTTTCCAACCCAAATATTCTGATTCTGTGGTTTTTATGAACTTACACAGCAGGGAAATAACAGGCTTCAGAGTATGATGAGGAGATGAGATGCCTCAGCAATCCCAGCAGGTAGAACTGGAGTTGTGCCCTGGTAGCATCACCAGGAAGGTGGGAGGGCAGAGCATGACATGAGACATTGTGTCGTCTGAGTCCATATCATAGCGTGTTGTCTGATACCCCTTGGCTCTGGTTAAGTCCAGACTCATGTTTTCTTACCCTTTTTGTTCTGTGTGATGTCCCTCATAGTCCTCCAGCTGCTCCATGGTGGGTGGTGAAGCTCTGGCACATCTCAGCCCTCACTTGGTATTCAGCTTTCTTTCATACTTACTGGTCGTTGTTGCATGCTGAGGAATGTGCCTGACTCGTTTGCACCTTTGATTGATTGCCACCCTTTATATCTGTTTATTAGGATAGAGAATAACATTTCACCTCAAAAATTTCATCATGTGTTCTTTCAGCTCCACATGACCAAATCCCATCCTGGCCAACACAGTTGCTCCTTGCCAATTTTTGGTACGATTGCCTTCCATCATTTTACTGCCAAATATATAAACTGCCCCTGTTCTTGTATGCCGTTGCTTTTGAAAGTAAGCTGGAGTTGAGTGACTCATTGCATTTGCTATTTTTTTTTCCCATAACTCACAACGAATCCTCTTTCTGAAGTGTTGGGCAGGCATCTGGGCACTCGGGCACTTGCAAATATTTCATCACGTGTAAAATTGTAGTGAAGGGCTATTGCACTGCCGGTGGCTCCATCCTCACCTTTATCTCATGGCAGATCACCTGCCCTGCTGAGAACCACCTTGTTTGACATTGCTATCTGTGTAAACCATTCCCTCCAGCCTGCATATACTTTGCACAAGCTCAACCTTGATATAAAGCCTTTATGATGGTAATTATTTTTGCTGGCTTGCCATAACAGTTCACATTGCTCTCAAATGAGTCATGATGAAGTCTTTCAAATACACACTTGAAATCCATAAATTCTGTGATGAGTCTTTTTGCTAGTTGGTGGTTGCTTTGATGATTAGCGTTAGGGTCAAAACGTGGTCAACGTATGATTTTCCAGGTGAAAATGCTGCCTTCCTCTCTTGAGATTTGTCTGAAAATAATTCCTGATGGAGCAGAAGACTTTGTCTTTCATGCAGAGCACTGTGGTGTCTCTTCAGTCTTCACACTTTTTTTAAAGTATCTGAATCCCAGTTTCTTGACTCCTATGGCTTTTCCTCACCCCCAAACTTCATTCCATGAGTCTAAGAAAGGGGTGATGGGGTTTGTGATTTGCACTTGAAGCACATTTCACACTTTTGCAGCTTTATTACAGTTTTTAAATACCATTACATCTGTTCTTTGGCATCAATGTAACTCCTTCTGAGGGTCTGAAATCCTGATGGCTTTTCTGTGATGCTCCAGGAGCTCACTTCCACCGTTTCTGTTACCTTTAGGAAGAACTCAGAGCACAGGCTTACAAATGCTTTGAATTTCTTTGGCACGTTGTGGGAAGGACCACCCTGTCCTCCGCCTGCCACTAATATTTTTATGCAGATAAGCCTGTGATGTCCTAGCCCTGGACAAACAGTGCTTCTTGCAGTAAAAAAATCCACTGACATACCTCAGTAATGAGAACACACGCTACTGTCTGGTGTCTCCTGGTGCAGTTTGAAGGGAAGACCAACCCTCTGTTCACAGACACGGATGACACAGAGAGGTTCATTTTATAGATAAAGTGGCTTAAAGAATTAATACTTCCATGAGTGCAAGAATTCCCACAGTTGTATTAGATAAGTTAAAATATTTGCTTTAATCAGGATTATAAATGATGAAGTGAGGCACAAATCGGTTTTCCCTGCAGGTGTGTTGCTGCGTAAGTGATCCCTATGAAGTTCTCAGCTGTCTCCAAAGTGTTTGGAGATGGAAAGCTGGAGCAGGCTGGCTTTTGGTCCGGTCTGGTCCTGGTAATTCTTGCATTCCTGTGGTCATAGCCCAAATCCATTATATCATGGCTATTCCTCCCAGCATCTGTGGAGAGGAACGGCTCCAATGCACTGAATATTTGTTACCAATCCACATTTCATCTCATGGGTGAAGGACATGATCTTTATGGAGCAGATCATCTTGATTATCAAGCAGATCATCTTGAGTGCCACCACACAGCAGGTACAGGACAACCAGGCAATCAGGCACAGTAGGCTTGGGTTTATGAAAGGCAGGTCCTGCTTGACAAACCTGATCGCCTTCTATGATAAGGTGACCACTGAGTAGATGAGGGGAAGGCTGTAGATGTTGTGTACCTGGACTTTAGTAAAGCCTTTGACACTATTTCCCACAGCATTCTCCTGGAGAAACTGGCTGCTAATGGCTTGGACAGGCATACTCTTCGCTGGATAAAAAACTGGTTGTATGGTCGTGCCCAGAGAGTGGTGGTGAATGGAGTTAAATCCAGTTGGCGGCCAGTTACAAGTGGTGCTCCCCAGGGCTCAGTGTTGGGGCCAGTTCTGGTTAATATCTTTATCAACAATCAGGACAAGGGGATCAAGTGCACCCTCAATAGGTTCGCAGATGACACCGAGTTGGGCGGGAGTGTTGATCTGTTTGAGGATGGCTCTACAGAGGGATCTGGACAGGCTGGATCGATGGGCCAAGGCTAATGGTATGAGGTTCAACAAGGCCAAGTGCCGGGTCCTACACTTGAGTCACAACAACCCCATGGACACTACAGGCTTGGGGAAGAGCGGCTAGAAAGCTGCCTGGTGGAAAAGACCTGGGGGTGTTGGTCAACAGCTGGCTGAATATGAGCCAGCTGTGTGCCCAGGTGGCCAAGAAAGCCAACAGCATCCTGGCCTGTATCAGGAATAGTGTGGCCAGCAGGACTGGGGCAGTGATGGTCCCTCTGTACTCGGCACTGGTGAGGCTCCACCTCGAGTGCTGTGTTCAGTTTTGGGCCACTCACGACAAGAAAGACATTGAGGTACTGGAGCATGTCCAGAGAAGGGCAACGAAGCTGGTGAGGGGTCTGGAGCACAAGTCTGATGAGGAGCAGCTGAGGGAAGTGGGGTTGTTTAGCCTGGAGAAGAGGAGGCTGAGGGGAGACCTTTTCACTCTCTACAGCTCCCTGAAAGGAGGTTGTAGAGAGGTGGGGGCTGACCTCTTCACCTCTTCTCCCAAGTAACGAGCAACAGGACAAGAGGAAATGGCCTCAAGTTGCACCAGGGGAGGTTTTGAATGGATATTAGGAAAAATTTCTTCACAGAAAGCATTATCAAACACTGGAACAGGCTGCCCAGGGAAGTGGTAGAATCGCCATCCCTGGAGGTGTTTAAAAGACGTGTTGATGTGGTGATGGGGGACATGGTTTAGTGGTGGACTTGGCAGTGTTAGGTTGACGGTTGGACTTGATGATCTTAAAGGTCTTTTCCAACCTAAATGATTCTATGATTCTATGACTCTGTGATAGTGATGAGAGGGGCACCAAGTGTTGGATCTCATCTAGATCTGTTTCAGCAGCCAAATACACCAAGTTCGGACATGAGTGATGTAGGTAATTAAAAAATAAAATAAAATCAATCCCATTCCTGTGAAGAAGGAAGAGTTCTCAGAAGTGGCACGTATGGAGTCTGAGCAAGCTGATGCTGGGGGAACACTGCCCTTGCAGCAAGCGGAGCAGATGACGAGCCCATCACAAACTCCACTTCAAAAGTGGTAAAAATTCAGCGTGTTCATTTTCGCTCTCACTGGAATCCATTTTCATCTGTTTTCAGTGTCAATTTTGATTCACACCTTTTCATTCTGAATTTGAATGAATTTCAGAAAAAAAATCAAGCGTTCCACTCAGAATTGCGCTTTCATATCTAAAAAGCACACGATGATGATCTTCGGTCAAAGCAGTGCGGTCCACCCCCAAAAAGCAATCCACTCTGATGAGAACGAATTGAAACACCTTGACCTTCTCTCCTTTTACTTAAAATTCACTTTTATCCTCTAAAGGTTCCTTGTAATTTCTGGCTGCAAGCAATCCCTTGGCAAGCTCCTATTTTGATTAAATGGCGTTTTCCAGCTGGAGGATGTCAGAACATTTTCAGCTGGCCCGGAGCCAAGCGCGAAGCACGGGTGATGCACCGGGCAAGAAGATGCAGATTTTTTGGTCTGGGTGCTGGTACCATCTGCGGCGTGTGCAAGGGTGGGTGCAGCCTCAAGGGTGATAATGTAATCTGGCTCTTCTGGGTTTCAAGGATGGGCTCGCTGCACTTTGTGAGCCATGTTGGAGTGAGAAAGAGGAGGGTGAGGAGCTGCTGAATAAGCCCATGGGATAGTTCCCAACCCATGAGAGAGCATCAGGGGAGAGAGGGTTTGCTCAGGTCCTCGAATGCTGGAGGATGTTTTGTTCCTGAGTCAGGGGAGGAAGAATGCCAAAATCCAAAAATATTACCCTCAAGGAGATTGTGATAAATCTGCCTTGCCCGAGTCTCCTGAGGACCAAGCTCTACGTTACGCTCTGTTGCCCCACTAAACCCAGTGCTGCTGCTGCTGTGCATTAAAAATAACCACAAAACCAGCCCGTGCTTTAGTGCACAAGGTTCAAATAGCAACATCCGTGCTGGGAGCTTGCCCCGATGCTCAGTGCAGAAATACCCAGCAGGGAGAGATTTGCTTGTCTGCAACCAGATGTGACGGGGAGATGGAGGTTGTCCAGGTGGAAACGGTCGTGCACAGAGATAAGAAATGCAAAGGCGTAACGTGGAGCTGAACCGATGGCGACCAAAGTCCAGCGGGATGTTAAACCCAGCAGGATTCAGGACCCCAGCCAACCCTGCATCTCCTTTAACCGCCTTCAGCTTTTCCTTGGGATGGTCCCGGAGGGGTGCGAGCCATGGCGGACGGGGGACGTGGGGACGAGGACAGGGCTGGGGCTGACCCTAACCCAAAAGCGTTTGCGGAAGAGGCTGCCAGCCCCGCGTTTCTGAGCGCGGATACCACGCTAACATATTGCTGCGCTGCTTTCAACCCACGCCAGTTCTTGCCTTTGGCACCAGCCGCGCTCCCCAGTCCCTGCCAAACCAGTACAGATGTTTTAACACCCACCGGAGCCCAGATAATTGCAAACAGAACCGAGAGACTGGTTGGGGCTGTTTTCGTTGCCTGAACTCTCAGCCGTTCTCAAGCGAGACACCTCCCACTTTCTGACATCGCTTTCAAAGACATTTTTGTGGGCCACATTGCTAATACCCGTTTTATTAGGGGAACGCCGAGAAGCCCCAACCAAGATGAGGATCGCACCATGCCCGCTGATGTAACGGTGACCGCAGCGCGAAACAAGTGCAGGGGAGAAGAGTGGAGCGGCTGGGAAAACATTTTCATGGGAAATTAGAGCTGATTTCTAACCAACAGCTTTCCAGCCGTGGCACTGCAAAGCTCAGCTCACTTTCAAATGGGTTTGGGGAGTGTTTTTAATAGGATGAAACCATGAGATCAGCTGGTGGGGGCACTTGCCAAAGGATGCTGCAGATCCTTCCCATCTTAGATCCTCATGGGAGACAGTGCCCATCATGGCGAGTTTGTGAGCAGAGCAGATGAGATGAAGCAAGGAGCAGCATCTCCTGTTTCAACAGAGGGAAGCCAGCAGCAAACACCTTCTTCCTGGTCTGTGCTTGTGCAACCTTAAGATATGGGAATCTGGCCCACGATCAGGAGCTATGTTCCCTCAGGCTGTTTGCAAATAGCTGGGTTTGAGCTTAACAGATGAGAACTGATTTAGCAGTGAACGAAACCGGTTGTCATATGTATCTCCTCTGGGGCCAGTTAGAAAGTATCTGTGGGGAGGAGGACCAAGAAAGCCTCCTCAGGCTTCGCGCCTACATGAGCCTCATGTCTACTCACCCCTTTTCCATCAGGATGCTTTGAGGTCCTCCTGGACATGCAAGACATTGTGGACAGTTCTGCCCTGGTGAGGCCGTGTCTGGAATATTGTGTCCAGTTCTGGGCTCCCCGGGTCAAGAAGGACAGGGAACTGCTGGAGAGGGTCCAGCAAAGGGCTACTAAGATGATTAGGGGACTGGAGCATCTTTCTTAGGAGGAAAGGCTGAGGGACTTGGGGCTTTTTAGTCTGGAGAAGAGAAGACTGAGGGGGGATCTTATCAACGCTTATAAATATTAAAGGGAGGGTGCCAGGGGGATGGGAACAGTCTTTTTTCAGTGGTGCCCAGTGACAGGACAAGAGGGAACGGGCACAAACTTGAACATAGGAAATTCCATCCTAACATGAGGAGGAACTTCTTTCCTGTGAGGGTGGCAGAGCACTGGCACAGGCTGCCCAGAGAGGTGGGGGAGTCTCCCACTCTGGAGCCATTCCAAACCTGCCTTGATGCCGTCCTGTGCAACCTGCTGTAGGTGCCCCTGCTCTGGCAGTGGGGTTGGACTGGGTGATCTCCAGAGGTCCCTTCCAACCCTGACCGTTCTGTGAATCTGTGATTCATTTTGTCCTTGCGTTCATTATCACGGCTGCTAACTGGTTGGGTGGAAGATGACTGGCATAAGCCCACCAACCATGGTGGGCCTAAGCTGTCTTCATGGCTCTCCCCTCGATCCACCTGTGAAATTCTTCGTACGCCATGCCCAGCCATGAAGATTTTCATCTGACATTATTCCAGTTCGTTTCTGGTTGCTGTGGAGACCAATTTAAATGAAACTCTAGTATTTTGAAAGAGAATATGATTCTAAGTCATTTGCGATGCAAGGTCTCATGCTAATAGCATTAGCATATTATTTGATTATGGCGATGTGAAGGGAATAAATTCCAAGTCCTTTTTGCCATCATTGCATCTTAAAAGAAGAAGAAGAGAAAAACCTCCAGGTTTTAGCCAATACTGAAGACCTTTATTGTGGGCGCACTCATGATTTCTGAATGCATAAAGCTTTGGGGGTCACCGGCGTTTGTAACCTCATCGCAGTGAGAATAGCTCCCTGGAAGGGACCTTTTCTTTCTCTGCTTCCACTGAGTATTGTTAATAGACTGTCTAATGGGCAGGACTCAGGTTTTTAATGATGGGTAGAGAGATCCAGGATGGCTTTTTAAGCCATTTGCATCTTTGCTGGAGCGCTGGTGAGGCAGAGCCCAGCTAGAGAGCGGCGGCAGAAGGCACAATCCTCCCTTCGCTTGCAGAGATTTTTCTTCCTGCATTTTAAACTCAACGTCTTAGGAATGGTTTTGCTTTCAGGACTTCTTTACATGATTCTAGTATGTGGACAGGGTATGCCCGTAACCCTAAAGGAAGAAAAATTGCAGGGCAAACCTTTGCAGAGAGGCTTGTTTTGAGAGTAAAGGCTGCAGAGATGGAAAAGGGAGAGCTGAACGTCCAGCAAGAAAACAACCCAAGCCAAACTATTTTATTTTTTCGAGTCTCCACCCCTAAGGGCATGTTTTCCGGGGATGAACTGACCCTTGCTCGCACTGACCCCTGGGCCGCTTTGCTCGCCGGTTCAGGGACGCTCTATTGCAGCCATGAGGGTTAATGACTTCTTTTGTCTCCTGTTTTGGCTTTTGCATTCGATGCGGCTGATGTTGCCCCACCTGAGCGTGCTGGGCTCACCTGAAAAATTCGGGGCTCTACCACAACCCCCTGTCCCCATCTTTCCACCCACCCCCTGCTCAGTACCCACCTCCCTTTCCTTTTAACCCATCGGCTAAAATACCACCCAGGGAGCAAAAATAAACATTAATCCCACATAGAAGAGAGAAAAATGGGGCAAAACTCCCGTGGTTTGGTCCTACTCATGGATGCAAAGGCACCCATGAAGAAGGGGGCTCTGAGAGGAGAAATTTGAGGACCCTCTGCCTTTCCCCATTGCTGTCTTGCTGAGCAATCACAAAGCAGACCCTTAACAGCGCTGCTGTTTTACTGACTCCCCGGCAAACCGGGAGTTATGATGTTTCTCCCCCAAGGTAAGGAGAGATTGAAATAAATTACTTCTGTAAAGAGCTGGGAATGGCAGTTCTTCTATAATACAAAGTGCAAATATTTGGGCCTTTCGTGCGCTCCCATGAATAGAAATGGTACTAAATCATGCATAAGTAAAATGGGTTCACATTTCCTCCTAGCGAAAGTTTTCCTTTGCTCTCCTGGAGCATTAAAGACCTACGCTCCCGTCGCCATAAAAAGGGCCATAAAATTTAAAGCAAGCTGTTAAGAAGCCCTGGCTGGGATTAGGCTGGGATTCATCCTTTCTCCTTCTCCATCCCTGCTAAGTGAGGCGTGCACCCATGTTTGCTCAAGCGAGGAAAGGCGCCCACATACTGCTCACAGTGAGCAATAAGGATGAGAAGAAATTTGTTCAGGACCTGAAAGCAAATTATTCCTGGGCTAGGGGATGCAAAGTTGATGGTGCATCAGCTTCTGGGCTTTCACTGTGCTCATTGGTGGCATGTTGGACCATGGCACTGGGTGAGACTGCATTGGCATAATGTCCAAGGGAAAGCGCAGTTAGGAAATGCCAAAATCACTAATCATCATCATCATAAATAATAATAACCAATAATAATAACCAATGCAATCCTCCAAAACAGGATGCTGGAGCTTCATTTCACACAGTGAGAAAATTCAACAAGGGCAAGTGTAGGGTCTTGCTCCTGGGGAGGAATAACCCCATACACCGGTACAGGTTAGGGGTTGACCTGCTGGAAAGCAGCTCTGCAGAGAGGGACCTGGGAGTCCTGGTAGACAACAAGTTGCCCATGAGTCAGCAACGTGCCCTGGTGGCCAAGAAGGCCAATGGTCTCCTGGGGTGCATTAAAAAGAACATGGCCAGCAGGTTGAGGGAGTTCATCCTCCCCCTATACTCTGCTCTGGTGAGGCCACATCTGGAGTACTGTGTCCAGTTCTGGGCTCCCCGGTTCAAGGACAAGAAACTACTAGACAGACCAGCGGAGGGCTACAAAGATGATCAAGGGACTGGAGCATCTCTCTGATGAGGAAAGGCTGAGAGACCTGGGGCTGTTCAGCCTGGAGAAGAGAAGACCGAGAGAGGATCTCATCAATGCTTATCAATATCTAAAGGGCGGGTGTCAAGAGGATGGGGCCAGACTCTTTTCAGTGGTGCCCAGCGACAGGACAAGGGGCAACGGGCACAAACTGGAACACAGGAAATTCCATCTCAACATGAGGAAAAACTTCTTTCCTGTGAGGGTGGCAGAGCACTGGCACAGGCTGCCTGGAGGGGTGGGGGAGTCTCCTTCTCTGGAGATATTCAAAACTCACCTAGATGCATTCCTGTGCAACCTGTTGTAGGTGACCCTGCTCTGGCAGAGGGGTTGGACTAGATGATCTCCAGAGGGCCTTCCAACCCTGACCATTCTGTGATTCTGTGAAAACTGGTTTGATGCTGAGCCATCATGAGGCTGCCTCTGGAGGGGGAAAAAAAACCCTTTTCATATATAAACGTGTCATCTCTTTCCATAGCTCTTAGCTTTCAACAGCTTTCAACAGCTTCAGCCCTGTCCTGCAGCACTGGGCTCCACAGATTCCTTGTACCTCCAGCCAGTTTTGCCAAGGATGCCCCTGGCATCTGCAGGAATCACACATGCTGCCCACAGACAGAAAGCAGATAATTTTGCACGTCCCCATTGCCTTCTTTTGCCACCTTCTCCCTACCCTGAAAAAGGTAAAAATACCCTCCTTGAGACCACTTTGTGTTTTGTGCAGTTACAGCCCAGCATCTTTGCCCTTTCCCTCCGTTCCAGCCTTTTTTTTTTTATTATTTTTCCCATTTAATCCTCCATCTAATTGGTCTTGCAATGTCAGAGATGATGATTCATGAAGCAGAGGGTCGGAGATGAGGTTGGCTCTGCAGAGCAAATGAAGCCTGTCCCAGCCCACACTGCCGCCCTGCCATCGTCCTTCATCCCTGGCTGTGGGTCGTTGTCCCACTCTGGGGCTCTCCGATAAGGATGTCCAGGGTGGGATGCTCAAGGTCACACGAAAGCCAGGGCTGCGAGCGTCCATGTTCATCTGCTTTTATCTCCGGCGCTGAAGCCTTTATGACAAAAATAAATAGGTGCACACCAGACAACCCTGTCTGGCCAAATGTTAGACCTCCAAATATTGACACGAAAGGTTGAGCTCCACAATCGAGCGGCAGATTTGCTCTTTAAAGGGTAGCCGCCATGTGCGGGGTATGCTGATATGAGGCAGAGCTGGGTCACTGCCACCAAGGGGTGTTTCCCAGGCCAGGGATGGGATTTTGGACACAGCCTCATCTCACAGAAGCAAACCTGTGTTCTCCAGGGAGAAGCATCGCATCGTTTCTGTTGCAGTCTCTCTCCCTTCTCCCCCTTCGTCCTTCAAAGAATTGATTGCTGTTAAAATAACTGAGATATATAATGCTTTGAGGTCAGGATGATCTGACTTGGCTCCTTTCCCTCTCTTCTCCCTCACTCACTCTCCAGCGCTGTGATTTTTTCCCTCGGTTCCCATGCTTCTCCAAGGCAAACGCTCCTACGTTACCACTATTTTTTTCAGCTATTTCATACAAATGCAAGCAGAGCACTGACACTAACGGGCAGAGACGATGCTATTTGTTGCCACTCATCTTTTTCTCACTGTCTCTCCCATCAACTCTTTCCTGGGTAATTCTCCCCATCCCGTGTTAGATGCTTAAATAATTGGGGTATTTCATGGTTGTCAACAGAGGAAACCTGAGGGGACCAGCTTAGGATAAGTATCATTTTAGATGGCTGAAATTGGGTAAGAGAAACCATGCCCTTAGCCCTCTGTGCAGCAGATCCCTGTCCGCAAAGCGGTGATGCTCCTCCTTCCCCTTCACTAGTCTGTCCTGACCGATTTCTCAAAGCAAATGGAAATGAGCAGCAGAAACTGGAAAGGAAAAGCTCAAAAGCCCGATTGATGTCACTTTTCTCCTCACCCTTCAGCTCCTCTGCAGTGGAGGGTGCAGCTGTGATGAGTCCTACCTTGCCCCATCCTTGCTTTTGGGGAGCTTCACTCCACTTGCTTGGCACTCAAAATTTGGGCAAAGCCGAATATTTGGGTACCTGTGTCCTCGCACACAGCTCCCCGCCCTGATGGAAACCGGAGCGGGGAAATTATCCAAATCAGACGCCCTTTCCAACTAACCTGCCGGAGGAAACCTTTAGCGGGCGACCTGCCAAAGCGTCCTCAGACTGACAACAGCTTTTCCAAATGCCATCCAACTCGGAGGCGATAGGGAAAGCTCGGTAAATAAACCTTCCTCGGGTGCCACGCTCGATCCTTGTGGCATCCCAGGCCTCCTGGCAGCACGGTGGCATGGTGACTCACCCATCGGACCTGTTGTTTGTTCTCTCCCTGCCAGGATAAGCATGCAGAGGGCTTGTTTTGGTAGGCTTGTTTGTCTTTTTTTAACTATTTTTTTTGGTATTTGTGCTGGAGGAGTGAGCTGGCAACGAAAGCGGAGGTGCAGGCAGATTCCCAAGGGAGAAGGTTCCCCCTTTTTTTTTGCTAATAAATGATGGAGCTGCTCCAAAGAGTTGGGGAAGATGATAGCGCATGAGCACGCTCTGCCCTGCACCCTCCTAGGGATTATTTTAGTAGATTTCTACTATTCCCTCCTGAAAAAAAATAATCTTATAGGCCATACATTTTAACTGGGATGAAGTCAGCAATGCGGTCCGAGGCATTTCATGGCCTTATTTGCCAGGGCAGTTCTGAGGAGCCCTTATCTGCGAGGCCCCTCGGACCAGCTCGCCCTTGCCAGCGCGGTGTGGGCATCACGGGGAATTTTGCGCTGCTCGGGGACGCCGAGCAAACCCGGCACCTTCGCTGCGACCGTCGAGGGGAGCGCAGGAATTTAATTACACCCAAACATCGCCGCCTTCCTGGGGGCATAATTTCAAGTCCGTGGGATCATAGAATCATAGAATCATAGAATCATAGAATGGTTTAGGTTGGAAAGGACCTTGAAGATCATCGAGTTCCAACCCCCCTGCCATAGGCAGGGACACCTCCCACTAGACCAGGCTGCCCAAGGCCATGTCCAGCCTGGCCTTGAACACCTCCAGGGATGGGGCCTCAACAACCTCTCTGGGCAACCTGTTCCAGTGCCTCACCACCCTCAAAGTGAAAAACTTCTTCCTAATGTTCAATCTAAACCTGCCCTCTTCCAGTTTGAAGCCATTCCCCCTTGTCCTGTCACTACATGCCCTAGTAAAAAGTCCTTCCCCAGCTCTCCTGTAGGCCCCCTTTAGGTACTGAAAGGCCGCAATAAGATCTCCCCAGAGCCTTCTCTTCTCCAGGCTGAACAGCCCCAACTCCTTCAGCCTCTCCTCATAGGAGAGGTGCTCCAGCCCTCGGATCATCCTCGTGGCCCTCCTCTGGACACGCTCCAGCAGGTCCATGAAATGGGATACAGGGAGTTGTAGTCCCAGCCTCCGACTTCAGGCGGGGAAAGCTGACATCGCGGCTCCGGTGAAAAAGTCCGTTATGAGCAACAATTTCCGAAGGAGGCTGAGCAATTATGTCACTCCGATAAGCCTCGGAACATTGTGCAAAGCTATGCGCGCACAGCAATAGGCGAGCGCTCTGAGCAAGGGAATTCAGAACTGTCAGCGAGGAGGGAAATACCGCTTTGGGGGATTGAAAACATTCATAAAAAATTCCTGGCTGCCAGCCTAGTCCGTCCTGTTGCCGGCTGTGCTCGCAGTTGCGTATTTTTGCTTCGAGGATGGAGTTGCAAGGAGGTTTTTTTTCCCCCCTTTGCTGCAACACATGGCCAAAAAGCCACATCTTAACCTGGACTAGTGAGTGCCGAGCCTTCGTCCCACCAAAGCCCGCCTGGCACCGTGGGGTTTGGCAGGGCTGTGGTGGCTCGTCCCTACCGAGCCTCTGGCTCGCTTTCTTGCAGGGACCAGCGCAACAGCTGTAGCACAAGCCCAGCAAGATATATGCATGCAAGCCGTGCTGCTGACATCTAATTTTAAGTTGTGGGCGTCCAACGCCGCCTTTTCCAGACCGTGAGAGTCCAATTCCCCAAACTCGGCGGAGAACCAGCCAGGAAACGTGGGGTTAAGATGACACTTCCCACATGGCTCCACTACATAACCTTAACTCTGCCCCCCTGGGAATGGCAATAGGAACTGGAACAGGATCTTATCCCTTCTTGGCTGTCTTTGATACATTCCCTCAATATAAACTCAAGCTCTCAACATAAAGCCAAGGGATTTGAAGGCTCCATCTACGCTGTTAAATAAAGGAGGGCCATGAGTTTATCCGTGGCCCCGAGGTGGATGGCCATGAGGAATGGAGAAGCGTCATTCTTTTTGGCACATGGCCGGATTGATTTGAGCATCTTTGGTCATGATGCGGGTGGGACCGATGCCTGGAGGCATCTGGACAGGACCCCCTGGAGGTTATTCACTAAGTGCCCCGCGTGGACATGGGAAAGGAGCGTTGGTCCTCATCACCTGGGAGCTGGACACTGCAGCATGGCAAGTTGAAATGGCTTTGGGACCTCTGGCTTGTAATTCACTCTAAACCTTACCTTTATGGGGACCTCTCTCTATTTCAGGCCAACGTCAGAGCACAAATGTCTTGACTTTTCCCTTTAACATGTGCTAGTCATCAAATACTATTTTTCTGCCTTGATTTCCTTTCTTGCCTCCTTTTCTGTCCTCCAGCGGGACCTGGGCACATGAGCTGCCCTTTTTTCTAGTGCAAAAAAAACCCAACCCCACAACATAAAAAACACAGAGCAATCTTGGCAGTCCCCCTCCTGCAGCCGCAGGATTTATCTTCCCAGCCCTCGCAATACCCTCCCAGCCCCGCGAAGCAATCCATCTCTCACCTGCTATTATGGAGTTCATCTCACAGACCTAATGGAGTACGCGAGTCCTGAATCGGCTCCTGCTAATGCTCTCGGTGGCCGGGTCACTGCGGGAAGCGAGCTGGGAATTCATTTTGAAAATCAATGTGGACGTCGGTAGAGCGGCTTTCCCCGGGGAAGCGGCGTGCTTTTTACCAGGCGTTGCCGCCTGCTCCCCTTCGTCCCCCGTTTTCTTTTGTGCGGTCGGAGTAGCCATGGAGTAATTCATCCTCCTTTCAATGAGCGTGTCTTTCGCGCTGTGCTCTCCAGTTTCCCCAA
Source organism: Anarhynchus alexandrinus (assembly GCA_008711295.1). Classification (NCBI taxonomy): domain Eukaryota; kingdom Metazoa; phylum Chordata; class Aves; order Charadriiformes; family Charadriidae; genus Anarhynchus; species Anarhynchus alexandrinus. The sequence goes on along the minus strand of VUYV01000795.1, from coordinate 63,314 downwards.
GTCAGACTGATTTTTGGGAGAAGGTTAGAGTCTCCTGGCAATGCAGGATTCACTGGGCTCCTCAAAGTGTTGTGATTTGGATTTGCTGAGCCCCGTGTGATGCTCGGGACTGTCTCCTCCATGCAGCCCCAGCTGTCCCCTTAGGCTCTGGTGGCACAAATAAATTGGTGTAATTTCTAACTCTTGGGTGTATTTTGGCTTTTCCATGCGATGGCAAGTGCAGAGCCTGCAGGGATAGTGTTGGAGAACTCCTCAGGGCAGAGCGACCCCAACCCAGCGCAGCTCATGGTTGTCCCCAGAGGCGACCTTCGTGCTGCGATGGGGACACAGCACTAACATGCCATCCTCACACCATCCTTGGAAAAGTCTTGGTCAAAGTCCAATGTCACGGACAATTCCTGGCCATGATTTGGGAGACAGCAAGAGTGGGGGGCTGTTCCCGAGAGGCACTTTGGGTGCAGCCCCCCTGGTTTTGATAGCAACGTGGGTATGGGCTCTACCACGCTGGCTGAACTCAGAGCACTTGGTTTGGGACTAAGACCTGGGACTCGCAGAGCTCTCAAGACTCCTTTTCCAATGGGGGTCAGTCTGCACTGCTACAGGATAAATATTTAATAAGAATGAGGGTCAAGGCACTGTTTTGTCCAAGGACACCGAGGCAACCATTTACTCCCATGAAAAGCGCCAAGGGATCTTTAATGCCCATGCAAAGAAGACAGGATTAGGAGTTTTAAGCTCTCATCCCCCACCATTAATGTCAATGTTAAATATTGATCCTTTCTGTGTTTAGCACAAACCAAACAACAGAGTCGAGACACGCTCTTTGGCTTTTATTAATGTACTTTTTCTGCATCGGGTGAAGTTTGCAGTAACGCCAGGAAAAAAAATGTAGCGGCGGGGAACAAGCGGCAGACAGATCGATTTTGTATCTTGACACAATTCAAAAGTCGGTGAAAAATCACCCCGTGTGGAGCATCGCCTTGTCCCAGCCACGACAGCCATTTCACAGAGAACTCATTTCTATGCAGTGTAAGAAGGTCTGGCCCAAAATTTCTGGTAGGATCTGAAATCTGAGGGAAGGAATGAAAAAAAAGAGGTTGGAAATTTATCCCCGTGTTGGAGCAGGTTCTTTTATGGGTGTCTGGAGTCAAATTTGAGGAGCAGACAGACATTGCATTGGGGGAAACCTGCATGGGAGCAATCCCTAAATCAATGATGGCCAAAAAACAGGTGGATTTGCCCAGGGAAAGACGTCCTTTTTGTTCGAGTTTTGATTTTTTTCTGCGTTTTGCATCAGCACCAAATAAATGTAAATCACGGGTACTATAAAGGGTCACTTCAGGGAACCACGATGAGTGGTTTTCACATGGCAGGAGTGCATGCATGGCAGGGAGACCATGCATGGTCTTCTACATGGTCCTCTGTAGCCAGAGATGGGTCAGCTTTCCCAAAATATTCTGCAGCTTGCGGGTTTTCTGGGGGTTTAGCTGGTTTTGGGTTTTTTTTTTTAATAGGGGTTTACAGCTTGGCTGTAAAAATTCATTCTTGGTTCAAATTCTTGGAGCATGTCTGTCAGAGGGATGGACTAGCTGGGTTGTTCCTGATCTCTGGGATATTCTTGTTTGAAACTAATTTAATATTTTAAAGTTTATTTCTCCCTGAGTAGTAGTTGGGGGGGGAAGGTCATACCTTGGGTCTGCAACCCATTTTACTAGCAGAAAATAGCAGGAACTCTTTTGAGGTCACAGAATTAACGGAGAATTGGGTAAAGTGGGTATATTTTTCGCCTCTGCTGTCATTATGCCATCCACATTTCCACTCCAGTTTACCCCACTGTAAAGGGATGGCAGCGATGACCGTACACAGAGGGATGGGGATGACTTAAGTCACATCTCTAAAGCCACCTGCAAAAGATCTCTAAGAAAAGACAGAATCAGAAACTGTGGTGTGAAAACTCTTCTCTTCCTTCTCCTTTTTAACTAGGTTTTAACAACCCACTGAGCTCCCCGTGAATTGGGCTGCCATCCCCCTGATGTCCCTGCAAGGCACTAAGCATGTGATAAAATGATAAAAGATGATAAAATTATGAAATACGATAAAATATTTATTTCCCTGTATGGTACCTATACCTATACCTTGGAGCGTGTGCTCCAAGTGGAGGAGACTGCTGCTGAGTGCATCATTCAGAGCCATAAGCAAACAAAACCGTCCTCCATCAATGCCGGAGCATTTAAGTAAGGAAAATCCCGGGAACACAGACTGTGGGGTCACTGCATCCGGCCACTCACCGGTGTGTTTTTTCCCTTCACAGATACCCTGAGGAGCATCGCTTCCATGAACCATGCTCCACGGTCCTCCCCGGCAGAGCTCAGCGGTGCCAGCCACCACCTGCTGCGAGAGCGCAAGTCCTCAGCACCCTCCCACTCCAGCCAGCCCACCCTGTTCACCTTCGACTCCCCCGCCAGTCACCTCCAGAGCACCCTGTCCGCCAGTGCCCCCCAGGACTACCTTTTCCTCCACCAGTGTATGAGCAGAAAGTCAGAAAACACAAGGTATTGTAGCCCGCTCGGGAGCAAACCTTGGGGACAGCTGAGGGAGGGCTGGGGGTGAGCAGCTCAACCCACCTCCATCCTTGGAGGTCTGCAAAACCCAGCTGGAGAAAGCCCTCAGTGATGGTCTCATCTCATCGCAGTTGGGAGGAGGAGGTCAGCCTGGTGACCTCCCAAGCTCCTGGCTTTCCTGGCTTTCTGGGTTGAGTTAAAAACTGTCTGAATGGGCCCAGAGGGTGGTGATCAGTGGCACAAAGTCTAATCTGGGGCCAGTCACGAGCATTTGACCCCAGGGGTCAATACTGGGTCTGGTCCTGTTTAACATCATCATTAATGATCTGCATGATGGGGCAGAGCGTACCCTCAGCCAGTTTGCTGATGACACCAGGCTGAGAGGAGTGGCTGGTACACCAGAAGCTCATACTGGTACACCGGAGGTACCTCAACAGAGTGGAAAAATGGGCCAGCAGGAACCTCATGAAGTTCAACAAGAAGTGTAAAGTCCTGCACCTGGGCAGGAACAACCCCAAGCACCAGTATATGCCAGTGGCCACCCAGATGGAAAGCATCTTGGTAGAAAAGGACCTGAAGGTCCCAGTGGACACCAAGTTGAACATCAGCCAGCAATAGGTCCTTGCAGCCAAGAAGGCAAATGGTATCTTGGGCTGCATTAGACAAAGTATTGCCAGCAGGTCAAGGAGGTGACCCTTCCCATCTACTCAGCACTGGTGAGGCCACGCCTGGAGTATTGGGTCCAGTGCTGGGCTCCCCTGTGCAAGAGGGACAGGGACAGACTGGAGAGAGTCCAGCAAAGGGCCATGAAGATGCTGAGGGGACTGGAGCATCTCTTCTAAAAGGAAAGGCTGAGAGATCTGGGACTGTTCAGCCTAGAGATGAGAAGACTCAGGGGGATCTCATCGATGTATATAATAAAAACCTGAAGGGAGGGTGCAAAGAAGATGGAGCCAGGCTCTTTTCAGTGGTGCCCAGTGCCACGCCAGAGGCAATGGGCACAAACTGAAAGACAGGAGGGTCCCTCTGAATATCAGGAAACACTTTTTCAATGTGAGGGTGACCAAACACTGGCACAGGTTGCCCAGGGAGGTTGTGGAGTCTCCATCCTTGGAGATATTCAAAAGCCACCTGGACACAGTCCTGGACAACTGGCTCTGGGTGGCCCTGCTTGAGCACAGGGGGTTGGACCAGAATGACCTCTGGAGGTCCCTTCCAACCTCAACCAGTCTGTGATCCTGCAGGTGGGCCCTAATTCCTGCCTTTAGCCAGCAAAAACACAACCAGAGGGATGGGCAGGTTTTACACCTCTCTGCCGTTCATCCCTGCCGTAGCCCGGAGCTTCCTCGGGCTTCGCGGCAGCCCGTGGTGCACGGTGTGGTATTTCTGAGCAAGCGGCAGCTCTCCGCCTCCAGACCCAGCCGGTTGCCTTAAATAGCGAGGAGTTTTTTTGGCGTGAAGAGTTTTGGCTCGCAAGAGCGGCAAGGAGGGAGGGAGGGAGGGAGGGAGAGGCGGTTGGAGCCCAGCTGGCGTGAGGTGAGAGCAGAGCCCGGGCCGCAGCCTCCGCTGGGCTTTCCTGCTGCAGCTGCCTTTCCTTACCCAAAAAAAAACAACAGCAAAAGGCTCAGGAAAAAAAAAAAATTAACTTCAGATGGAGTTAATGGAGCAGTGTTTAAAAAAAAAAAAAAGCCCTCTGACGCTCCAGCTGTGAGGTTACCTAAAAGCCACCCGCCAAGAGCCCGACCGCGGCCGGGACACCGGGAAGGAGGGAGCAAGCACTGATGCTTTGGTGGGCAGAGACAAACTGGCCAGCGGCAGCTTCTGCAACTGGGCCAGAAATAATCACCCCCCGATCGATGCCCAGTGCACGGGGCCAGGCTGCAGGACTGCTGGGAATCCCTCTCCTTTCAGCTCCAGAGCTCTTACTTTACTCATCCATAAAATGAGGGTAATAGTAGCTAATTGGCGGGCGATGCTGGATAATTAACCCATGAGATGCTTCAAGTCCTCGGCCGAAAGGACCCTGCCAGAGCCCAAACGTCTCCTGGGCGGACTGAGCTCCAAAGGCGGCAGGGATTCGTTTGTCGTATGGCAGCATCAGTTGGTTTTTTCCCCAAATAAGCCCTATTTCTGAGCGCCATCTCGTGCTGGTTCCATGAAACAGAGTCTGTTGTCCCTGCAGAGCATCAGCCCCCACAGAGCTGCATCAACCAGCATCTCCCAGCTTTTCCCATAGGGCTGGCACTTCCCCAGTCATTTGCTGCAACTGGAAACCACCTCCATAACTGTTTCACTTCTTCCCAGCGCAGTGGGGAGGGCAGGACCCTCTTCCGCCGGGAGAGGTTTAAATGGGGCTGGCTGAGGCCTTTCTGGCTGTGAGCGTGTGGTCCCCAAAAGTGTGACTCACACATGGTTGTACTTCTGCGAGCAAAAAGACCCAGCCCAAGACTACCTTTCACCCTCTCCTGGTGCATATGCATTAGCTCTTCATGGCAAGGTAACCTTGCTCTTCAAGGCCAGGTTGGATGGGGCTTGGAGCAACCTGGTCTAGTGGGAGGTGTCCCTGCCCATGGCAGGGGCAGTGGAACTAGATGATCTTTAAGGTCCCTTCCAACCTAAACCATTCTATCATTCTGTGAACCCTTTTTAGGAGCTTTGCTGTGTTTTCTTCTTCCATGCTGCTTCAGCCAGCTTGGGGAAGGTATCGTTACCACCCATGCTCTGCTGTGCCACATCTTGCCCTCATGTCCCAGCACTTCCACAGCGATTCTTTTGTCTCCCCAAGTCTTGTGGGATGGGGACCTGCTTCATGGTGGCAGAGGTTGAGGATGGGGAGAGAGAAAAGTCCCAAGTGGCCAATTCAGGCATCCCCTGGCTCAAGAAAATGTCATCTGCTGAGGTTATGGGTGCAGAAAGCCAAGTCCATGGGCCTCATCATCTTCTGCAATGCTGGAGTGTTGAAAGAGGAAGCAGTAGGAGGGATAAAACAGGAGATGAAACACCTTGAAGGGAATTGGCAGAGGAGTGGTGGCTAACGAGCAGTTGTTAGAGGACTGAAGTCTCCCTGGTGCTTGCCTTCCGTCCTGGTTAGTGTCCCAGGGCATGACCGCAATGCAAATAGAAGAATCATTAGCAAGTCATGGACCTAGTGACCACGCTGTCCTGCTCACCCTGGGGGACTCATGGGCTTTTATAAATCTGAATTCAGCCCTGAGGTTCATTCTTCCTCTGCTGTGGATCAGGGCTGCAAACCCCAAATCCCAGCTGGGGACTGTCCTCACCTCCCCAGGGCTTTCTTTACAAGAGGGCAGGGCGGTGGCATGGCTGGAGGCTTTGAAATAATTCCCATCAGGAATTTTTCCAGTCCCTCTCAAATACATTTGCAAGGCAGAGATGACAGTAAGCCTCCCTCCTGTGCTGCGGATGGACGGCCGACATGTGATGGTAATGCTGATGGGGTGGCTCTTCACAGCCGTGTCTTGGATCACTGTCAGCTGGTGCAAAAATTGCCCTTTTAAAGCAATTTATGTCGGGATAAAAGGCTCATTTTGCCTGTAGCCCTGTCGTGGAGCTGGGTGCACGTACCTTCCACCCATGACAGAGGCATTTTGAAGGCGTTTCAGGATAAAATGGGTTGTGGGCATGTTTGGATAGGTCTGAGATGTTCCCATTGCCCTGGGGTTGGGCAATGTGGGTCGGGAAGGTGACAAACGGGGAGCAGAGCTCGGTGCACCCCAGGACGAGCTCTCCCCCCATCTCAGCCCCTTTCTCTCCTTCCTCTGCAGGAGTGCCAGCTTCTCCCAAGCCACAAGGTCTGCCTTCTTCATGCGGAGCGACACAGCGGTCCAGAAGCTCTCGCAGGGCAATGGGCACTGCGTCAATGGGGTTGGCGGGCAGCTCCATGGCTTTTACAGCCTGCCAAAACCCAGCCGGCACAACTCGGAGTTCAGGGACAGTGCATACGACCTCCCACGCGCCTTTGGTTCCTACACCCACCCCAAGTCAAGCCTCACCAGCTCCGAAACAGATAACGAGGAGGTCTACACCTACAAGACTCCCAACAACACCCTATGCAAGGAGTTTGGAGAGCTCTCCACGGACTCCTATGACATCCCTGGTACCCCGCTCTCCGTCTACCAGATCCCCAGGACATTTACACTGGACAAGAACCACAACGCTCTGGCCCTGGCCGCCAGCGACTCGCCCACCGCGCCACCCCCACGGCCCCCAAAGCCTGGGCAAACAGAGCCACGGTGGGGCAGCCCACCCCAACGGCCCCAACCTGGTGAAAGCTTGGGGTTGGCCCCCATGGCAGCCACCATTCCACGGAGAAACACGCTGCCGGCAGTGGAGAACAGCAGGCTGCACCGAGGTGAATTTGGGGATGGGGAGCTGGGGGTGGCTTTGTCCTATCTAGCAGCCTTGGACAGGTCAGTCCCACCGGGTTGTGGTAGGGCTGGGATGGCTGTTGGCATCAACCAGGGGGTTGAACACAAAGAAGCTCTCCCCAGTCAGGATCTGGCCCTGTTTTTTGTATGCATCAGCCATGGAGAGACATCCCCAGGGCTCTGCCCACCAGACCTGCTCAGCTGGCTCTTGGCTGTGTTGTGCCTTGAATCAAACCCCCAAACTTGCTTGCCCATGCAGCCCTTCACCAGATTTTGGTGATTTCAGCCATTTTAACTTGCTTTTACTTCAATTCATAATCAGGTTGATCAGAATGTACTTCAGCCCGGAGCTGCCTTGATTTTGCTCACCAGACAGGGACGTAATTTTGCACATTTCCAAGTCCCATCATCCCCAGTGCAGCGGAGCCACCCTTCCCATTGGCCATGGATGGGCTGTGGATGAACGTGCCCTTTCCAAATCTTGTGTGTAGGATGAGATAGTTGCAAAGTAACTTAGAGGAGGTAGTTGGAGAGAAAACATACTGTAAATGACACACACCACTCCCTGAAATGCCTCTTCCATCTTCTCCTACCTAAATACCAACATTTAGGTTGAGATCAGACCCATGCTCAGCAGTAGACAGACCAGCCTTAGCACTTAGCACCCCATCCTCACCCCATCCTCCCCTTACCGGAGGCTGCCAGCCCTTACATCTGCTGGGCGAGCTGTAACGGAGCTCTCCCTTAACCCAGTTTTGTCACCGTGATCTACCTTATCTGACGTCTTTACCCCTGGGATTTTGCAGCACTTTGACAGAACCAGGTTAGGTCCGTGTGGCACGTGCAGTTGTGTTGACGCATCAGAGAGATGCTAATTGGGAGGGAGCGTAGCAGGGAGTCTGTGACGGGCTAAAAACCACACCTTCCCACCAGTGTCATCAAGGATAGATACCTCCCTCCCAGTACCTTTGTTTTCAGGGGTGCCTTTTATTAGAAGTTGCGCTGGGACACGTTGTGCATTTGTGGTTGTGTTGCAGCTTCTTCTTGTGAGACGTATGAATACCCCCAGCACGGAGGCGGCAGCGCTGTGCAGTCAGTCGAGTCGATGAACGACGGGTACAACTCCTACCTGGTGAGTTGGCCTCAGTATCGGCCACCACACTATGGGTACCGTTTGCACTTTTATAGATTCAGAGACAAGTCGGTTCCAGGTGGGACCTCACAGCCCACTCCTGCAGAGCTAAATCAAGAAGGGTTTTATTATTGGTGTCAGTTAACACCATGGTGGCTTTCAGGCTAGAGATGGAGGGCCAACCACCTAACCCAGCACTGCATGCAGAGCTTTGCTTTGGGTCCTTCCACAGAGTGTATCTGCCTGGAGCTTTGACCCAAAAAAAAAAGCGCCCAGGAGTTTGGCTTCTTCCTGCAAGCCTGGGATGCTGCTCAGCTGAATTTTGACATGTTGCCAGAAGAGCCTCTTTTGTGCACTTTCTAAGACTTCCTGAGCTGGAAATGACATTAAAGCAGCCTTTCATATTACATTTTAGTCATGGCCAGAGCCCAGGGAAAAATGACTTTCCAGGTTAAGCATGCTTCTGCAGCTCACACTGATCATGAGAAGAAGCTCAAGTCTGGGCGATTAAGACCTTTCCCTCAGGCTGTTGCAATGTCTTGGTAACAGTGGAGGCAGACCCTCTCAGTGCAAACTGATGGCCAAGGAAGGGACAGACCATCTGGCCCTCTGTGCTGAGATTTTAGAGCTGGTCCCACCTCAGGTGTGTGTTCAGTGATGATGAGATGAAGGTGTTTATAGTGGGATGGGGTTGAGCAGTGTCTGATACTCACAGCACGTCCTCCCACTTGTCCCCCAGCAAGCCAAGGCAGCGGTGGCCCGCTCCCACAGCACTGACTCCGAGGACAACTACGTCCCCATGAACCCCGGTTCCTCACCCCTGATCCACACAGAGAAAGCTAACGACAATGCCCAAAATCTCTACATCCCCATGAGCCCTGGGCCGCATCACTTTGACCTGGTGGGGTTGTCCTCAGCCACCCTCCCCGTGCATAAAGGAGGAGCCATGGCACAGTGCCACAGACGGTTGAGTGAAATCCAGCCCCCACCAGTCAACCGCAACCTCAAACCTGACCGGAAAGGTAAGAACGCTTGTTTGTGGGCAAATCTTCCCAGGAACCTTTCTATTCTTGTAATACTTTGCACTACATCTGTCGTCTTGTGCACACTCAAGAGTCTCCTATGTGGGGTATGATTTGCTACCGCCAGCACAGTCAGACCTTCAGATTTTCCCCATCCCCTTCCTCTTTCAGGAGGACTATGGTGCAAATGCAGCTTTTGTGGTGCTTGAACAGCCTATCTCAAACCCTTCCTGGCCTTTACCGGAGATGCATGTCACAGGCAGGATCTCACCCCCTTTGCCTGCACCCCTCCCCATGCTTCACCCCAAAATCTCTGTGTTGTATTCAAATGACCCAAATTTCTGCTACTGTTTCCTACTGGCTGAATCTAGACAGCTCTTCCCTCAGGGCTTTGCCTACAACCTCCAAATCCCTCCCCAAACCATTGCCCAACAGGTCACCAAGGAGATGCCAAGGAGGAGGGCTCCCATCATTAGGGTTTCAGCACTTAATCCCATCAAGATGCTAGGCAAAGGCTGGGGCTGGAGCGCAGTGGTCTTCTCTTCCACCTAATGAACCACTCATGATGAAAAGAGCTTTCACGTTACCCTGCAGATGTCCTTTCCCATTCCCTATGGGGAAATGCTCTGGTGGGAGGCAACTCAGGGCTGGCACAGCTTGGTCTTGTCCCCCTCTAAAGGGTTATCACAGCTTCTTAATGAATATGTTTATTATACTCTGGGGCTTGGGCATTTTTAGCAGATCTCCATTCCCTGGGAGGCACATCGCCCTTTGGGGGCCAGCCATCCACTTTGGGGCGATGGGTCAGAGGGAGAAATTTACTGGTTTACCCCAGTCCTGGCGTAAATGAGTGCAGGGATTTTGGTTGGGGGTATTTGTCATCAGCAAGGAGGGCTGGGGAGTTCATTAGCAGAATGGGAAGCAAGCAACCAACAATTTGTTGGGGACCGTCTCATTCCAGTCACGGGCACTGAATTGTAGGAACATGCTACCTCTGAATAAAGGCTTTTCCCCTCCCCAGCAAAGCCATCGCCGCTGGACCTGAGGAACAATACTGTCATCGATGAGCTTCCCTTCAAATCGCCGGTCACGAAATCCTGGTCCAGGCCAACGTGAGTAATGGTTGGGGTACGAATTCTTGCTTTGTTCCGACAGCGGATCTCTGGTCTCCCTCTCACTGGTGTCCACATGTAGCCACGCTGTCACCTCTCATGTTGATTAAGCATCACTGGCTGAGTGTAATGTCGTGAGGATGTTGTCTGCCCTTCTGCCTCCACTCACTGCAGAGGTTTCTTCTGGCCCACCACCTCTCTTTGTCGAAGGGACATGTTTCTCATGGGCCATCTTGAATCAAGCTAGAAGTGAGCCCAGGCTTTGGATGCAGAGCCGAATTTCCCCAAAAGCTGGATGATCCCTTCAGCCCTCATTGTGTTCTTTGTTAATTTTAGAAACAGGAGCTGCAAAGCTGGCTCATGCCATGCTAACATCTGCATTGGGCTGAAAGCCCACCTTGCCCAACATCCTTCCCCCATCAGAGACCAGCAGAAGCTATCCAGGAAGAGGGGCATTTATAGAGTAATTCATTCCTAAAATATCCTGCCACACTGGGTGATTTTGTATTCAGGGATTTCCTTGGTCATATCAGGGCCACACTTAGGACTGGGTCACATGCTGTTGAAGTAGAGTGGCTCCTCCCTTGGACCCCTCACGAGCTCTGTCAAGAGTTGTAAGAGTCAGAGTCATAGAATCATAGAATCGCTGAGGTTGGAAGGGACCTTTAAGATTATCAAGTCCAACCATTAACCTACCCTGACAAAACCACTTCTAAACCGTGTCCCCAAGTACCGCATCTACCCTTTTTTTAAACACCTCCAGGGATGGCGAATCCACCACCTCCCTGGGCAGCCTGTTCCAATGTTTGATAACCCTTTCAGTGAAAATATTTTTCCTAATATCCAATCTGAATCTCCCCTGACATAACTTGAACCCATTTCCTCTTGTCACCAAGGAGAAGAGGTCAACCCCCACCTCTCTACAACCTTTCAGGTAGTTGTAGAGAGTGAGGTCTCCCCTCAGCCTCCTTTTCTCCAGGCTGAACACCCCCAGTTGCTTCAGCTGCTCCTCAGAACACTCATGCTCCAGACCCCTCACCAGCTTCATTGCCCTTCTCCTCACATGCTCCAGTACCTCAATGTCCTTCTTGTAGTGAGGGGGCCCAAAACTGAACACAGTAGTCGAGGTGGGGTCTCACCAGCACCGAGTACAAAGGGATGATCACTTCCCTAGTCCTGCTCACCACGCTATTCCTGATACAGGCCTGAGTCCCCACATCGCAGCCGGTGGCAGGATGATAAATTTGTTTAGGTCTGGATTTCACATGAAAGCCCAGCATGTGGCTGAGCAGCTAATTAAGATCCCTTGAAGACATTTCCTATTTCTGGGATCTGACACCGCCCGGAGAGCTGTGGCTCTGACACAGGACCTGTGGTCCACCGCGACTCGTGACCCAGCTGAGCCACCACGACTCGGCCGTGCTGGGGGCATGGGGCACGGTTTCACATCCATCTCTGTCCCCCCCAAAACCCTGCTGTAGTCTCACAACGCAGGGTGACACTCGCAGGGTCTGACCGAGGTGTGTTTTGATTGCCTTGAAAGCAAAGCCTAGCCTGAGGGAACCCTGCAAAATGAAACCGAAGCACTTCAGAGCAAAGTCCGCCGGCCAAAAATAACAGGATTCGCACAATTCCAGCTCTGCTGCTAATTCGTGGTCTGATGTTGTCCAATGAAAGGCAGAAGCAAAGCCTGGCTGCTATGACTCCTCTAATAAATTGGATTGTGTGGAGACTGACTGCAGGGCATGAGCGCTGTGTGCTGAAATCACTGCACCGGCAAACAGCGAGCGGGGTTTTTGATTGACAAGACGTCCGACCTCGGAAAAGCTAATGGATTTTTCTCTTATCAGCTAATCATATGACCCGGCCTTTACTGCAAGGCAACAAATAGCTTTTTAAGACGCGAGCTTTAATGCCAGACGCTGATTACGTTATGTTATTCGGTATAATTAGATTTGGCCAATGGAAAGCAAGACGATGCCTCGGAGATTTTGTTTTCCAGCAAAAAATTTGGACAGGACCCTGCGTGGTAAACAAATCCTGGAGCTGCGGTGAGGCTGGAGGTGAGAAGCTTCACGGAGGTTGGCCCTGCATCCTCCACAATCAAATATTTCCTGTGAGATAAAAGAGTTCACGGACCCTGATTTATGTAGCTGATAGCAGGAGAGTTACGGGGACATGATCTTCAAGGTCCCTTCCAACCTAAACCATTCTATGATTCTATGATAGCAAAGCAAGGTGTTATTAAAACATCCTAGAAAGAAAAAAATGAGAAGACCAAACCCAGTGATTTCTAACCCGTGGGAAGGTCAGGTTGGAGAACATCAATGCCGCCGGTTCTTCTTCATGCCTGGTCCCCAGATCTGAGCACGGTGGTGTTTGGGGGCATCAGGTGCTGCCCTCTCCCATCCTTCCTTGGCAATGGACAAGCAGCACCTGCAGCCATCATTAACGCATTGACCCTTGTCCTTACAGCCAGAGCTTCAACGCCGGCTCTTTGCAATACTGTCGCCCTGTCTCCTCCCAGAGCATCACCAGCACTGACTCGGGAGACAGTGAGGAGAACTACGTGGCGATGGTAAGGGCCCCACAGCTAAGATATATGGTGCTGGCAAGGACATATACGTTCCCCAGCTCTGCAAACGCATTCCTGGCTCATGACATGGAAATGCTCAGATAGCACTGTGTGGTGTACACCCTTATGTACATCCCTACATGAGCGCAACAGGGGCTTTCATTCCTAAAATGACATGTCCCATTGGGGTTTTAACTGTATATGAGAGCAGAAACATATATCAACTACTTTGCCAGGAATTAAGAAGGGATAAAAACATCTATGGGCTGTCAGGGTGTATTTTCCTAATTTAAGTTGATTTTTTTCAGGGTTTTTTTTTCCCCTAATAGCTGCTGACATCATGTTTGTGTGGAGGGCAGGGGCTATCGGAGCAGCAGCAGGGAGTGGCAGCGCTTACAGGGAGGGGATTTTGTCTCTCTTTGCAAAGCTGCTGACTTGAAGCATATTTTTGAGGCTGTGTAACTAAGGGGGTAGAGGAAATCTGCGCTCTGCGTAGCGTGGTTGGGATTAGTGAAGATCCCAGGGCTGGGCTGGCCTCGCTGAGGTGTGGTTCCTGGGAAACGCTGAAGCCCATGTCTGATGTCAGGCGTGCGAGTAAAATCAGTACAAAGGCAGCAGAACTGCTCCGATACATAAAATCAAGAGTGTGAGCTTGAAATATTTGTTAGCTCAATATACAATATCTATAGTCCTCCAGAGGTTCTGCACACCCCGGTCCCAGAGGCAGGTGACCAAATACCCTCACAGGCTGTGACCTCTGTTAAAAGTGCCACCGAGGCGTTTCGTTGCCAGATTTGTGTTGATTCCATTTTGAATTTCTTCCCATTTTAATCCTCGTTATTTCTCCTGTCTCTTCCCTGCATTAGCAAAACCCCATTTCTGCTTCTCCTGTTCCTAGTGGCACCAACAGCCCAGCACCTAAAAAGAGTTCAGGGAGCGTGGACTATCTGGCCCTGGACTTCCAGCCGAGCTCACCAGGGCCACACAGAAAGGTACGGGGCATTTTATAAACTTCTGATTAAAAGTGATGCAGTTTTTTAAGGGGTTTTATGCACATTGGCAGCAGCATGGCCCTGAGCAGGGATGGTAAGTGACACAGTAAGCTCAGAGGTGTGATTTTTCCTGCAGATCCACTGCTATATTTATTTTAGGTCAGACTTGGTCTCTGTTGCGTGTCTGCAGCCTTGCTGGAAGCGTTGCCAGAAGCATGGATGTGCAGTGGTTCAGGGATGCTGATGGGGCCAGTAATTCAGCTGGAGATTGGAAATTTTGTGCTGGACCAGTAATTCAGCTGGAGATTGTATATTCAAAAGCTGTCAGGAGATATCACAAGAAGTATCAGAATTTTATTATTTTTTTTTACCTCCTTCAGAACAACAGGTTCTCCAAACCAGACTTGGGTTTTCCACCTGAGATACTTTCAGGAGCTCATTCAGAAAATGCTGGGCTCCTGCCAGTCAGGTGCTTTTAAAGGGTGCCATTTGGGCAGGAACAGTACAAACCGCTTTCAAAAAGTGAAGCTGATGTTTAAAAGCCAAATTACGTTCAGCTGACCAAGCCGTTGCCTGGTGAGAAAGAGCTGTGGGGAGAAGATGGGTGTGGAATGGGATACCTCTGCCAAGTGTCATGTGGAAGGGGAAGCTCCTAAAGACCCAGTTGTTTCTCCAGGTTCATACTCAGGGGAAGCAAACATAGCGAATCATAGGAAAACAGGGCAAGGGAGGACCTCAGGGCATCCCCACATCCAAAGGAAACCATCTTTCCTGAGGTGACAGATGAGGCTTAAAAGTCTCATATGACGGAGATTTCACAACCTCCCCAGCAAGGCCACATATCAAGATGAAGAGGACACCTGGGGGTGACAGAGTGGGCTGAGGAGGGGCCAAAGGCAGGTCCTGCTGGGTGACACCCTGAGCAGACTGGGAAGGGGAAGAAGAGACTGTCTCAAGCAAAGCAGCACCTGAGCGAGGGGACGGTGAAGGACAAGGGGACAACCTGTGAGTTGGCCTCAACTTTCTCAAACACCGCCTTGTTTCCTAGGCAAAGCATCCCACTGGTGAGGTCTTTTTATTATTTGACAGCTGTCCCTTGATTGTCTCTTTCTGCCCAGCAATATTGCTGCAGATATTACCAATTTAAATTATATCCCAACCTGGAAAGGTCATTTTAGACCATTAAAAAAACCATCATCTGGCTCCAGTTGCAGGCAGCTGGGGGGTCCTCTGAAATGCTTGTAGAGGCAGACAAAGTTCCAGGACTCAAGAAACCACAGAAGAAAAGTATCTCCTTCTTTACAGTATACAGATACAGTATGTCTGTTGTTTTGGGGATGAAAATAATCTCATGCCATAGGTGTGTAGAGTCAGCACAGCTAAGAGGGATGGAGCTGGGATTTTTATGTGTACCTATAAGAGTTCTTGAGTTCTTTACAAGAAGATGAGCAAGATGCAACGCTGAATTTGCAATACCAGCAGTTAGATACCACAGTTGCAACCAAACATTCGTGTCCCAGAGTTGGTGGGAAGGTGGAGACCCAGGTGCTGTTTCTGCCCTCCCATTGCACTGCAGTCTCATGCAAGCAAGATGCAGAGCACACTGAAATCTTTCGTCCAAGACCTTTTGGGAGGTTAGAGGGAGGGTGTTGAGCTCTGGAGTCTGCAAGAAAGCCGGGGAGGTGCCGGTGGACTTGCAGCACCTGCGGTGCTGCTGTGGGAAGGGAAGAGCAGGGAGATGATGAGTGACCAGGCGGTGGCCATGTTTCTCCTCCCCACAGCCCTCCACCTCATCGGTCGCCTCGGACGAGAAGGTTGATTATGTGCAAGTGGACAAGGAGAAGACACAGGCGCTGCAGAGCACCATGCAGGAGTGGACTGATGTGCGGCAGTCCTCGGAGCCCACCAAGAGCACGAAGCAGTAGCGCCTGGGGCAGACGGTGAAACAGGCAAACGTCCCGGTGGTTTTCTCCATCTGGGGCACTGCCAGGCTGCCGGTTCCACTTGGGCTGGGCTTCTGAGACTTGTCTGTGGAGGGGAGGGGGTCTTCATTATTATTTTTTTCTTTTAAGACAAAAAGAAACTTAATTTCAGGGGAAGACTTGGCGGATACTGTTTGCCAGTGATAATGACCAACTATGTTCGGTGGCTACGTTTGTGCTTTAGCTGCTGGATGCGCTATCCAGAGCTTCGACTTAGCAATACCAGGTTTCACCCTACACATCTTTTGCTTACAGCTATTAAAGCCACCTTGTATGTGCTAACACTGCATCATCTCTCCCCGTCTTCTTCCATACTGTACCCCCAAACCGTGCCATGCAGGTTTGCAGCATCTCTCATAGGACATCATTCCCCAGCTCTGATTCCCCACTCCTTATGGCTGCCCTCTTCTCTGCCTCCTCCCAGTCCCAAAACTGAGCAAAGACCGTTCCTTTTGAAATCACTTTTGTTGTCCCATCTCTTGGAAATAATATGTTCAAAACCTCTGAGGGGTGTGCTCCTCCTGGCAGGACAGCCCCCATGGTTTCGGTTGTGGTTGTTAACCTTTAGGAGCTTGAAGAGCATCCAGACTGTCCCATTGAGCTAACTTAGAAGCCCAGGACTTGCTCCATCATACACACACACACACACGTATGTGCCAGCACATGCTCACACACGTGTGCATGCGCGAAACAGCCAAGTTTGTTGGGGTGTATTCTGCTGTTGATGCTCTCCAGCATCTCTCAAAGTCAATGGGCTGGAGACATTTGCTTTGGATGGCAGAATTTAAGCCCTGACCCCTGCCTATCTGAAACCGACTGCCTGGGAATCTGGCCCTGAGAACCAAAATCTGCCCTTTGTGGCTCCAAAAGAAGCACGTAGAGTGAGAATCCTACATCCGTGGTTGTCGCAAGAAGCTCTGTGGTTGAGTACGAGGAGCACATGGAAGCTCTGGAGACCCTGTATATCTGGACTGGCACAAGGATGAGTGACAAGGAGGGAGCGGGAGGCTGTAGCGAGGACTGGGAGAAGGCGGATGCTGTACTGCAGAGGTTGGTCTTGGGTGAGGAGGTCCAGTGGAGTGTATCTTGGAGGAAAGGAGTAATTGAAATGTTGGTTGATGGTGAGGCCTTAGGCTTGGGAAGAGGCTGGTCAGGAGAGTCAGGGCAAGGTGTTGCAATAATGCAGCATTATGGTTGGTTTGTGGTGGGTGCAAAGGGCTGGACTAGATATTTTCTCCCCGTCTTCAGCAATGTTTCATCAACACAGAAGTGGGGCTTGTTGCCGTTAACGACCCTAGGCTCTAATTATGGATGGGAATCTGCTGTTGCCCCTTGCCAGCGCTCTTGACACATCCAAGCTTTGGGAGCGCTCCCCAGGCAGCTGCCAGGCGCAGAGAGCCGCGAGGGAAGAGGCAGTTTATTGCAGAGATAATAATTCATGATCTCATGAAAACAGGAAGGACTAATGATTGCCATGGAGCAGCCTGACTGCCAGACAGCGAGCGCTGACAGGGATAAACAGGCCAACCGCAAACCGAGAGCCAAACGAAGGAGACGTTAGAAAGATTAGGTAATAATATTTATTAAATGGCTGGAGCTATTCTTGCTGCAAGCTGAACCCCTCCCAACACCGCGGGCTCTACATTCCACCACCACCACCAAGTTGTATTGATTATCGATGCTTAAGTGTTAACACATTTGTTTAAGCTTGGCCTGAGTTTGGAAAGGGCCAGACGTCACCCACGCAGGGATACGATACCAGTCCCTTAAGGGCTGTGTGCTGGTAAAATACGTTTATATTTTCTTCTCGTGTGCCATGAAAGGGAAGGATATTAATGGAAAAGCTCTGACGAACCTTTTAAGACATTGAAGCGTTGGCCTTTTACAGGAATAATGAAGCAAATATCCTAATGCTCATGGTAAAATAATGATCATCTAGGAGAACAAAAAAATACCCAAAGGGGAAGATTTAGCACAGCCAGATGCTTTCTGAAAGCCGGGGAGTGTGTTACAGCCTGCGAGGGCCTTTGCCTCTTGTTGGGGGCTTGCACGCTTGCGTGGTGAGATAATGAAATGAAGACCAGAGTACAGTGCTTTGTATTTCTATAGCCCCTTTCATCGCTGCACCTCAGGGGACGCTAAACATTGGGCCTGATCCAGAGCCCACTGAAGTGATTTTTCACCCGGCTGGGCGCGAGCTCCCCATTCCCACCGAAAAGCAAATGTGACTCAAGTGGGATGCTGATTTTTTTCCTATTTGATCCTCTAAACTGCTAGGCGGACACGGAGGAAGATGAGGTTGGAGGAGAAGGGTTACGGTGCACGCTGGATGTATTTCCCTGCCAAAATTGAGCTGTTCTCCTCCTATCACACTAAAACTCAGCCAGCTCTGGGGTGGGTTGCAGCAGCAATTTTGGGAATAGCCCTTTATGCTGCTTTGGGTTTGCCTCAGAAAAACAGTGCGACTGTTCTCGAGATCAAACTGAGCCCAGCTCCAGGCCCAAAAAAATCTTGAACCGGACCAAAAGCCTGGAGAAATCAAGTGCTAAACCGTGCTTGGATTGAGTCTTTTTCTCCAGCTGGGAGATGGGGAGCTCAACAAGTCCCAAAAGTACCCTGAAAGTGGGCAGGCGAGGGGGAGGCAACAGCAGTAGTCATTTCTGATGGTCAGTGGCTCGAGAGACAACACAACAGGTTGGGACACGTTTTGCTGAGTTGGTGCCCTGTGCTTCTGCTCTGGGACTAGGTGTATCCAGCGCCCACTTCCACATTTAATCCAAAGCGTTAATTAAGATTGGAAAAGCCCTTTGTGGTACTGGAGAAACCAGTCCTTTCTCTCCATGTCCCACAAATGTCTGTATTTGTTCATGGGGCAGGCACTGGCATGGGACAGCTCTTTTCCCAGGCTCAGCCCTCCTGTTTTGATGATTTGCTTTCATGAGCATCCCCAGTAACTGGCCCTTTGCTTTTGGCGGACCAAGGACCAAGACAGCCCAAAAGTAGCTATTTTGCAACTGCTGGTTGCTGGTCCCTCCTTGCTTTGCAGTGAGATCTATGTTTTCCCAGAAACAGATATATTCGTCCATAATTTTTTTTCTGCTAAGCACCCAGCAAATAGCCCCTTCAAACTAAGTAGCAGCCTATAGACTCCATGCATTGCCATATAGACGTGACTATATCAACCCCTCCTGAAAGCCGTTAAGTAATCAATGGCTGCAGTGGAAATAGTCATTCCTGACGGTTGCCGAGCCGATTACAGCAGTCCCTGATGATTAATGTTTGTGCAGTATTTAGTCTTAAACCATATTGAAAAGCAGCTGGTTTAATTACACGGACTGCCAAGAACTTTGTCCTGAAGGCATTGAGTTTATCGCATCCACTCTATACTTGGATGCTCAAGTATGACTGATTCTTTTGTTAGAAATAGGTATTTTAGGAAGCAGAGAACATTGCAAATGATTCATTTTAATTGCTATCAGAATGGCTTGAGTCTTCATGTCAGAGCCTGCTCTTCAGCTCTGCCATCCCATTTAAGAAAAGGGGTTTGCTTGCATGTGTGTGTGTGTGTGCGCGTGCGCTCATGGAGAAGGGTTGTCTGTGGGACAGGCATCATGACCTTGATATTTACTTTTATGAAGTACCAGGGCCATGGCTCAAAGCTCTCCCTGAGCTTTAAAGTGGCTAAGCTGGTGGTTTTAAAGGCAGAAGTCTCCAAAAGTGTGTATCCCTTTCTGTGAGTGTGTGACTGCTGCTCATGGTTCTTCTGTCTGATGAGATGCGTGAGCTGCCTTGGAGCTGATTTGCTCTCAGCTGATATTTGAGTGTTCGGTGGGAAATACATTTCCAGCTCCAAATGGATGCCAGGATTAAGTTTAGTCTCAAATTGGAGAAAGAAAATACTTGTTTGTGCAGATTACACCAGGGCAAAGCTGAGCGTCTGGCAGATAGGACCAACTCCGGAGACGGAACCAAAAGGTAGCTAAGGCTTGGGTTGACTGGGGGCTAATTGGGATGGATTTGGACCCAGGCCCACCAGCCGCTGACAAGGGTTACATATGGGGGAACATAGAATCATAGAATAGTTTGGGTTGGAAGGGACCTTTAAAGGTCATCTAGTCTAACATGAGGTTGGGAGGACTGACGGCAAGAGTGTTTGCCGGCAAGATTTGAGTCGTAGTCCTCACCATATCCTCCTTTGGTGTGAGTCTTGAGTCAGATCTACAGAGAAGGTTTGTGGGTTGTGGAAAGGGGTTTTGCTTGTTAAAGGCCATGCGCTGGTGGGAAGGGAGCTCTCACCACTCTTGGGACTTACCCAGGATGCTTCACCCTCAAGGGGATCATTCTGCCCGACAACATGATGTCTCAGTGCTCTGGCTTTCAGGGAGCCCCAGGCCATGTGCCCAGTACTGAGCTGGGCAGGAGAAGCCCTACCAGAAGGGTGGTGTGGATCTGGCCGTGCTGGGGGGCGCCTTGCGCTGAGACTCCTTTGGGTTGATCGTGGGGCAGCAGTACTATGGCTTCACAGGGTGTCCCAAGAGGTCATGCCATCTCCATCCTTTGAGCTTTTCAACACCAGACTAAATCAAACCCTGAGCGAGATGGTCAGACCCCATGGCTGACCCTACTTGGAGCAGGGAGTGGGACTAGAGACACCTCTCCCCCATGATTTACCCTGAGACCCTGTGCTGCTGGGGCTGAGTGGGGACTCCTCTGTGTGAGGGAAGGGGCCAAAGGCAGGAGCATACTAGAAAGAGTTGGCTCCTTTTGGCCACCCATTGAGCATGGCTCCTTGGGAGGGGTAGAGCCATCCCCAAGTCTTATGCGGTGATGGACTTCAGTATGAAGATGTTTAAGTAACTCCCAGGTCCTGTCTGATCTTCCTGGCCTGGGAGAGGAATAAGGGGATGGTTTCCTCACGTCACGTTTGCATTTTGTCGGCATTTTCCCACCTGGTGACGTTGCTATTCCATGTAAAAGTTGACAACCGCGCTGTGTGTCCCATTGGAGGGATGTTGTCTGGATGAGATGGGTGCAGTGGGGATGTGCCTATGGAGAAGCCCCACTTGTAATGGGAAGGGCGAAGAGCAGAGCTTAACCCCAACCCAGCCAGGGATTGAGCCAGAGGACACACATGGCCATCAAAAAGCCATCAAGAAAATCAGAGGGACCAGTCCAGCATCAAATCACAAGGGCCAATAAACCAGTTTAGGACCCCTGGTGACTCTGCGTGCCTCTCTTCTCTGCCCAGAAAGCACCAACCTGCCCACGTGTACGCAATGATCTTGCAGCTGTTAACGAAGCTCTTGCAGGCAGAGATGTGCACCTTTTGGTCATGATTCCTCCTTGGCCTGGAGCAGTTTATCCCTCCATCAGCTTGTCCTTGGTGTCTCACCCTTGTAGTCGCAATTTTATCTCCTTGTTCGCGACTCCTAGAGTTGTACTGTTAATCAGGTTGCTACTTCAGTGGCTGCTCTTGAGAAAAGTGGATATGTAGCAAGGTGTCACCAAACAGCTCTCCCCCCACCAACCCACGGCAAGCAGGTCCTGACACGCAGTGTCCAAGTTTCAACTCTGGCCAGCAACATCTGGAGCAGGAGCTGGGCCACATGGCGCCATCTCTTGAGCTAAAAAAGCCTCTCAATGGACTTGCTTCCAATCAGCATGCTCTTAACTTTCAATGCAGCCCGTGGCTAAAATTTAACAGGTGCGTTTGTAGGCTGATGGGTTGACTATATGGGAGAGGTTTGCCCCAAAACCTGAAGACAAGAAGCCATCATTTTTATTGTTCTTTGGGTGACACCACACTTGATCTTCAGGTGGGATGAGGGGGTTCATTTAAACTCTCTGTATCCCACTTTCTCTCCGGCTTGTGAAATGAAGATTTTTAGTACTTATTTCCCCACCTCACAGATGTGTCGTGAGGTGTAATAAATTGACATTAATAATGCAAAGAGCTGGTTTGAGTCTGCAGGCAATGGCCTGATGGCATGTGGTGCTACCCCGTTGTCACGCCCAGCATCACACACTGCACATCCCGCTCTGCAAAACTCATTAAAAACCCCTCATCCTTAATTACCAGGGTGGAAAAATCTTGGCAGGATTTTCTCCTGAGCGAGGGAGGTGGGGGAAAAGCCATTTGCACAGTTTCAGCATTCTGCTGCCACATTGACCCTGAAAATACCAGATTTTCTTTGAGAGCCCTTTGGACGTGGTGGCTGAAGCACGGCATGGAGAGGGGAAGGGAGCAGGACCCTGGGCTCCACGGGGAGCCCGTCGATGAATCCCGTAGGGTTAGGACCAAACCTTTAGAGTAGTTATGTCCCACTCAACACAGCCCTTGGCGAAGTCAATGGGACCCCATTGACTTTGGGCATCCTTGTGTGGGAACAGACCCAGCCAAATTAGGGTAGTTTTCTCCCTTTTTTTCTTAACCTGCTGCGAAGGGGCGTCGGCAGCCGATTCGCGGGGATGTTTTGTGTGTTTCAAAGCCTATGACTGTTCTTAAAGAGGAGTATTTTTATTTTATTTTTTTTTCCATTTGTAGAAGGAAGGACAAGAGTAATCTGTGGCAAACTGTACAGTACGTGTCTTCTTGTGGTGTCACTGTTTGAATGGTTATTAAGTTTTCAAATCACTGTGGACAGCTAATCACTTAAGTTATTAATTTATTCTTTGGGGTTTTGTTGTTTGGTTTTTTTAAAGTAATTTGAAACAATTATTTATCCTGTAAATTGGTCTTGAGTGAAGCCTAGATAATACTTTTTTTGCTGTTAATAAACATGGTACATGCCTGACGTGAAGGTGATCTCATTTTTAAGTACTGTATATGCAGCGGGAAAGCAACGGGAAAATAAAAGAATGATAATAAAAAGACATCTCTCACTGGTGACTCCCAGCATGGATTCAGAGTGGGGAGAGAAAAGGAGAATTAATGAACGGATCAATTTGAATTATGCAGCACCTTTAAAGCTTTCAGAGCATCTTCCCAGCATGTTGCCAAGTATCTCCTACAGCTTCAGGTGTCCTGTCCATGCAATGATGCAGTTAAGGTTTTTCCTGGTACCAGAACCCAAACTATGTGTTTTTCAGCTGCTAAAGTGAATTTCATACTGTATATCTGCTCCAGGGATACACTTTGGCGTGTGCAGAGTGAGGACAAACGCTGCCCTCCTCGCCCATCAGCAGCTCAGCACCTGTGAGCCCCAGCTCAGGACACCAAATCACCCATAATACCTAAGCAAAAGAACAAATTATTTTCCCCAGAGTTAAAAGTTCAAATTCCCCCCTTGAAGACACTTATATCTACTTAAAAAAAAAAAAAAAAAGACACCTGAGGAAAGACACCTCCCTGAAACCCCTTTTTTTAGACAAGAGTAGCATCACCTTACATCTGCAGTACATCTGGGATCCTGAACCTGGACTTGAGGACTCAACTGTGGGCTCTCCTTGGCCAGAGGCATGTGTGACACTATGGGCCATACTATCGTATATACTATAGTATATACTTTACCGATATACCATATACAAATATTACTGTTATTCTTAACACTACTATTAATATAGTATATACTGTAACTGGTATAGCATAGATAGTAACATACCATACAAATGCTATACTAGACTTCTGCAAGGCCTTTGATAGGGTCCCCCATAACATTCTTACCTCTAAATCAGAGAGATGCATGTTTGATAGATGAACCATTGGATGGATAAGGAATTGGCTGGATGGCTGCGTCGAAGGAGTTACACTCAACGGCTCAGTTGACAGATGATGATCAAGGAAGTCCAGTGCTAAGAATTCTAGGAAATGAACAGGAACCAAACAAGATCACCTCATTACGCCATTGAAACTATCCAGGCTGCCATCCGTGCTCAGCGCTGCATGCAGTTTTTGTCTGCTCATCTCAGAAAATCTTGGGGAAAAAAACAAGACATGTTTAGGGAAGAGCGCAGCTATGATACAGCCTCTCTGTTTTCCATGGTGGGTTGATTATCTGCCTTGAATATTTAGATTAGGATCTCAACAAGGCAGAGACAGTCTCCTGCAAAAGCACCATCCAGCATGTGGCTCAGAAGATGCCTCCAGGTGACACTTCAGCACAAAGCAGGGAGATGGTGTGACAGCAACATGAAAGATTTCAGCAACCTCTTTGGACGAGAGGTTCATAAAATACTATTAATAATACCAGGAAACACTGTACTTTTTGTATATCTTCAGCTTCAGAACCATATTTAGGAGGGAGAGGTTTAGATTGGATATTAGGAAAAATTTCTTTACAGAAAGGGTTATCAAGCACTGGAACAGGCTGCCCAGGGAAGGGGTTGAGTCACCATCCCTGGAGGTATTTAAAAGATGTGTAGATGTGGTGCTGAGGGACATGGTTTAGTGGTGGACTTGGCAGTGCTGGGTTAATGGTTGGACTTGATAATCTTAAAGGTCTTTTCCAACCTAGGCAATTCTATGATTCTATATTTATTACCTCTTAGCACCGCTTTAAGTCTAGCGGACTTAAATACAACAAACACAATCTGCACCCTACAATACCCCACTAATTGGATTGCGATCTGCATTCGGAGGGCACCCAGCTCTGGGCTGGGGGTCCTCATCCCACCTCTGCTTGGTCTCCTCTTCCAAGCCACCACTCTGCAGCGTTGTCCTGCATCCATGCGGTTGGATGCTCATCTCCCACCAGATTCCCCATCCCTTTTTTCACCCATCAGCCCAATAGCTATGAGTATTGCATTAAGACACTAAGCCTCTATGTTGAATTAATTAATTTCCTTTATTTATATATCGGAAAGGCAATAAAAGAATATGACAGTATACACCAGAGATTTGATCCCAAGTGTCCTCTCTAGCAGACTTTCTGCTCGCGTTTTCCATAGCAACGTCTGTGCTTTGTGTTTTCCTCCACGGCAACACAATATTCCCACCCCAATACCCCACGGTCAGGATTAGGCCCTGCACCCAGGACCTAAGGCACAAGTCTCTGCCACTTGAGCTGGAGAAATCTCTACTACAGGCGCGAGGGAGGAGCAGGCAGGGACAACGGCTGGGGAGGCACATGGGAAGGAGCCGTGGTCCTGTAGACACGCTGCCAGGGTTGGCTTCCTGCCACCAAAATCAGCCCCTGTCTCATTACGGATTTATACAATACATTGGTTTATATAGTATGTATTTATACTGGGTTGATATAATATAACTGGTTGGGTTACTCTCCTTGCAAATCAGCATTTTGAAAGAATAGCTAGTGGGCTTAGGGGAGCTCTGTCATTTGCTTCTCAGCTCAAGGTATCCCAAAGGAAAGCCCAAGTTTGAAAGGGCAGATCCAGCCCAGAAAGCCATGAGATGACAGCAGCAGAAAGAGGCAAACCAAGTCCTAAAGACACATCTGGAAAAATGACTGTGTGTCTGGGCCTGCCGTGTACACTAGCAGTGTCCAGAGGTCACCAGTAACACAACGGGGCTTTGCTGGAGCCCAAATAAACACAACTGGACCAGGTCAGTCTCTCTTGACCAGAGGGGTTTGTGCCCCTCAGCCTCTTTTGGGTGCTTTGCAATACTGCATAAAATCCCTCTGGTCAACCTGCCACTGCTCGCTGTGACCAAGCAGGCTTGCAAGCTCACCGCCCCACCAGATCAGCGTTGCCACATTGTCTGCTCGGCGTTTTTCAGCCTTTTCAGCCTTTTTCTACCTTTACAGGTAAGGCAAGGTGGATTCTCAAAACCACATTAAAAAAAAACCCAACAAGCAAGCAGAGATCCCCCCAAAACCGACTCAGCATCATGGGCAGAGCTACAGACAGGATGTGCATGGGACACTTCCATCCCTGGGGCCTCGCTGGGTCCCTCTTCATCCCTGTCCCTGTCCCCGTCCCCTCCCCATGGCTCAGAGCAGGCAAGACACGGCTACGCTGAAGCAAAAGGGCACTTCTCCGAGCTGTCGACAGCTGCTCATCTCCGCATTAGCTTAGTTACATTAAGGCGTGAAGACCAAGTGCATAGGAAGCGGTGGGACCCTCCAAGCGCCTCCAAATCAGCCCCTGAGTCCTTTTCCATTGAAATGTTCCTCAAATCCTCCCCCAAGGTGCTCGCTGTCATCAGGGTGAGGAAGAGGAGCCCCTGGCTTTGGGTTTGTCCCATGGACATTGACTATCTGGTTTAACCCATTGGCTAGAAGACAAGTCCATGAAAGGAGCCGGATCCGCCCCCGCCTGCTGCCGGGCTGCAGCCCCCCGATGAGTTGTCATCATCCTTGTCCCTGTCAAAGTCTCTCCACCACAGCGGAGATTTCAGCAAGGCAGAAATGTAGGCAGCTCTGTTCCTCGCTTCTTTTTCCTGCTCCTGGGAGAAAGAAGGGGGGAGAAATAACACAAGGATATCTACAGCTAAATGACCCATGTAGGGGGATGCTCCCACCTTCCCCAAGGAGCCAGGACTCTGATTGGTTGCCCGAGGGAGCCTCCTCCAAATTAAACTGGGGTGAGAAGGCCACGTGCTCACCTGTAGAGCTCAGCGGGAGGGATGCAGCAAAGCATTGCATCTCTCCAGAGATCAAAAACAGCCCTTCCATAACACCTCTGGGAGAGGAGGGACCCCTCAAATTCCCCCGGGTGTTGCTCATGTCCTTTGGGACGCTGCTGTTTGGAAAGCACTGAACTCCACCAGTTGAATGAAATCTGCTCTAGTTTGTATTCCCTGCTTGCCCATCTTTCCCAGACACTTAGGAGAATATTTCAGGCAGAGCTGCCTGGGGCGGCCAACAGCAAGTCAACCCCGAGCAGAGCCACGAAGTGTCTTGCACCAACCTCAACACCCAATTTCATTGGGAAACTGCAACCCGTTTATACCCAGGTGCTAAAAAGGAAAAGGGATTTGGCTTCAGGGAACGGGAGGATATCTGCACACGTGGCTTTATCTGCAGGACGTGACCCTGCTGCTGCCTGGATGGGTGGGAACGTGGCTGGTGAGCCCAGCAGCCGCAGGATCGCACCCTGCTGTGCACGGCAGCGGGAGTTACCTGCAAGTAGAGGATGTTATCTTTGGAAATGGCTTCCATCAAGTCCTTATGGAGGGAGGGTTCGCCGTGCAGACGGCCAGCCTCAGCCAGAGCTTCATGCAGCGGGCAGCTCTGCCTGCCCGGCCGCTGCCTGTAGAAGAGGACGTAAGCAGTGTCCTTGGGGAAGAAAGAGGTGACGTTGCTGACCGATTCGAAGGAGGAGAAGGAAACCCTGGTGTCGTTGAAGAGGTACCACTGAATTTCAAAGTCCAGCTGCTTGTCAGAGGCAGGTTTTGGTGTCCCATCCCGGGGCTGCCCATGGGGGACGGTGTCAGTGCACTCCCTGGAGTAGCAGTAGTAGTGGCCACTCTCAGAGGAGATGCCCGAATGCACCACCACACTGCAGAGGTCGTACACAATAGACACAAAGCCACTTTCTGGAGCAGCCCTGTCCTTCCCACGGTGGCAAACATCCTCAGTTTCCTCCGGGGCAACAAGGACGGGAAGCTTGAGCACCACGGGGATGGAGACATTGTCCAAGATCTTCTTCCTCTTCATAGTCCGTGGGTCAAAGGAGAACCGGAGCAGTGTGAGGATGAGGTAGTGTGGACCCTCCGTCAGCTCTGCCACCTTCTCAGCATCCTGCAAGGAAGCACATTTCTCACAGTGGTATTTATTCTCTGCTGTCAGTCTCTCCGGGGATAGAAAATAGTTAATTAAATCCAGGACAGATCTGGAGTCCTTGGGACCGCATGCCTGCTCCCCAAAAGCCGAGAGAGGGTCTTTGGCTGCATCCACGCCAACAGCATCGCTGCTTAAGGGATTTGTTGGTTCTCCAGGTTCCTGGAAACCCAAAGTTTCCACCAGCATCGGCGGAGCTGCAGGTTCTCCAGCCATGGGGGGTTTCCTCTGGATCCAGGGAGACCCCGTTAGCTGACTTGGGTTTTCAGGAGGCTCAATAAACTGTGGGCCAATTTCTTCCACTGGTAAAACAGACGTGCTCCCACGCACGTGCCTGTCAGGTGGGGGGAAAGCCAGCGACAGGTCTGTGAAGGCTTCTTCTCGGGAGGAGACATTCAGACACTTCAAACAGCGGATCTTTGTCATCATTTTACCCCCAAACATCTTCTCAATCAGTGTCTTGTTTAAGTAATGATGCTCCACTGCCTGAGACATCAAGCTGGATTCCTTGAGTTTCTGGTAGATCCTTTTTCCAGTTTTTTCTTCTTCGTGCAATCTTTGGCAAGGAAAAAAAAAAGCTGTGTTATCCACCGATACAACACCAAGAGGTAGTTTCTAAAGTAGGGTTTCTGTTCTTCACTCAAAGGGGTTAATCTGGGTTAACCCTCCAGTGCACAGGTGCCATGTGCCTTGCTGAGGGAGGGAGGTGGGATGGATTTGGGCAGGACTTGGGAACCTGAGGACTCGGTGTGCTGTTGACCCCCCAGTTCTAGGGGGATCATTGGGACACAAGGGATTTGAGATTTCTAGATAAGAGAAAGGCAAAATCATTTTTACAGAGGAGGCTGAGTGGCTTGTCAGGCAAATCTCTGATCTTGGTGCAATTTCCTTTGCCTTCAGAGCAAAGGCAGAAATTTTCCAGCTGAACTAAGTTCTGACCTTACCCCCAAGTCAGCCCAAACAGGGTTTTACCAAGAAGCCCTGGAGTGGTCTCACCATCTTTCACCCCAAGCCTCCCCTCCCCCAACTCCTCCAGGTCTCGGCTGCTTTCCCCATTTGCACATGGGTCAGCGTTAAACATTACATCGGGTCTAGGGATGCCATCATCACCGAGCTCCAAAATCACACTGCTTGCCACGTACCGGTCCAGCAAGTACTTGAGATACTCGGAGCAGTCCTGCTGAGCGCCGGGGGTGAACCAGGGCGGCCAGGAGGCAGAGAGGAAACTCTCGGGTGAGATGGCAGGTCGCTGGCAGCAACACAGAAGAAGGAGAAGCACATTTAATCCTCAGGATTTTGTTCTCACTTAATAGAGGGATGGAGAGGGGAGAGGAGGGTCTTTCTGACTGCTTCGCTGGGAGCAGGGTACACCTGTGTGCCTGATGAGGTCCCCATTTTTTCCCCTACAACAGCTAATCCCAGTGCAAGGGAAGACTTTCTTGTTTTGCTGAAAGCCGGGACTGTAAGGATTAATTTCAACCACTATTTTACATATACTTCTATAAAATATCTATGTGTTTATTTCTTCCTTCAATTTTAAAATGGTTTATTGGCCTGACTCAGAGACTTCTACTTAATTCAGCCTGAATTTAATTTGATGCTCCATTTAATTTGATCAGGATCTCTCTCACCAAATCCTTTCATTGAAAAAAAACAAAGGAAAATATCCACTAAACTTCCACCCACCATTCTGATCACTGCAGGCAGGTAATCTGCATTACTGGATAATGTAATCACTGCCGTTAGGAAGCTGTTGTCTCATTAACATGGAAAAAGACTCATCTTTGGCAAAGAAGTGACTTTAAGAACAGCCCAAAGAAGAAAAATAACTAGGAGGCTATTAGGAAATGAGCAGAAAACTATTAACCATAAACTACACAACAAGCCTCTGTATTTGCTCATCAGAGATCACAGACATCCAAACCTGCCATCAAAAACTAGGTTTCTCTGTGACCAAATATTAAATTTAACATTGTCTATATTTTTCCCCCAAAGCAATCTATAACAGTATAATACCACAACGCAACAAGCCAGCTCTATCAGTCAAGGCTCGGAAAATGAAGAAGCCCAGATGACTGGTTTCACAGCAAGGCAAAATACACTGGATTTTCAAAATCATATCTTTCTAGGGACAGAAAGATATATTTTCAAGAGAAGAGCTGGATATGACCTATTTGTATCTCTAGGAGTTACTCAAGTTAAATTTCAGGTTTGTCAAGAAAGCGTTCATAATTAATTTCAGGTTGTTTGGAGTTTTGGGGTTATCTTTTTTTACTTTCCCTCAAATACAGAGGATTTGGAATCTAAAGAGGGGGTTTTGTGGTTTGGTTTTTTTTTTTGGTTTGTTTTGTTTTTAACAAAACCACTTTTAAGGCAATTGTCCTCAATTGCCTGTGCTTTGCTGTGAACCAAGGAGAGAAATGAGCTGCTCCAGTCTTCTTCCTTGCCGCAAAGCAAGAAACAAAAACCTCTGCTTTATACCAACAGGCTTTTCGGCTGGCCACATATGTAAACTATTACCACATGGATTTCATTGTCAAAACTATTAGTTATTACATCAGTCCAACCCAGGAAGGCTACAGGCTGAAGACAGGCAGCCTGGTGTGAACACAGCTAGCTTTCATGGGGGATAGCAGCTTGCCTCCTCCACCCCCAAAATTAGCCTCTCTCATATAAACAAAATTCGTCCCGTTACAAAAACCCACCAAGATCCACAGCTCCTTATCAGCACGTTGGAGTCAGCAGGAAGCAACTTGGAGACGAGCCTTTCCGCAGCCGACAGTCCAAACAAATAACTAGAACATGAAATAATTACCTGACTGTGCTCCAAAAACGCAAAGAGCCACTGGAGCTTTGTCATCAGGGGCTGGGAGTTGCCCTCAGTTAAATTCAACACCGAATGCCGAAAGCTGTAAAAGAAAAGCAGAGATGCAAACCGTAAGATGGAAAATCAGTGCGGGACGCGCAATGCCGGTGCGATGAGCAACCCCCGGGGCAGTCTTGAGTGGGAGCAAAAACTCACTCCGAAGCCATGAAAAGAGACTGTATGATGCTGTTCATGTAGCAGGTGTTTCCCAAGTTAATTAACCCAATCTTTCCCGTCTCCGATTTGGATGCCAGGCGTGGGTAGAAGCAGGCCAGCTCGTTCTTCTGGGAGGTCCAAGCATTTTGTCCCAAAAGATGTTTAATCCGGTCTTCATTTGGAATAGGAAGAGCCTTGAAAGAGAGATCTGTGTTATGAATCGTTATCTCTCCACGTGAAGAATTACTAACAGGCAACTGCAAAAATCCTCTACTAGAGGTGTTCATGCAACTCATTTGCCCTGCTCTTCACATGAAGGTGCATCCATGCAAGGAAGTGTTTAGCTGCTAGTGTTAGTCCTTTAGAGGCATTCAGGATTAAAGTTATAGCTAGAACCCATAGGCATGATCAGGACTTCTGCAGGCCCACCATAAGAGAAGTATCTTCCCTGAACTTGCCCACATGGGTCTCAAACTCAGAATTTTAAACCCTTTCTTCTACCTCAATTTGAGGTTAGAACATCCCTACCAGAAGGGCAGTCCCTCTGCACTAGGCTGCAAACTAAGATGCCATTTCCATATGGAAAACAGAAAAATGGCCAAGAGGTGCGCGTCTTACTTTAACCGCTTCTAGGACTGGTTCATAAAGGTCTGGAAATCCTGAGAAGCGGAAGAACATGCAGTGGATGAGCTCAGCTAGCTGCTCCAGGGAGCTAGCGGCGGAGTTGGAGTCTTCCTTCTTCAGAGAGGCCACCAGCCTGGGAATGTGAGGCAGCAGCTGGGAAAGGAAAATTCACTACATTACAAAATGGCTCCAAATTACTCACAGAGCTTTAACACACATACAGGAGAATGACGTTCACCCCCAGGCAGAAAGGACAGTCCACAGGAGTTGACTTCAATCCCACTCTGGACTTCATCCTTCACCCTATGAACTCAACAACAACTCTTCTGTTGACTTTAGTAGTGCAAATGCTATAGACCTTAAAACGTTTCATGCAGCATGTCTGTGCTGCTGCTTTGCTGTGCTGTGATTTCCATTCTTTGTGCAGATCAAACTCTACTAAAACACACAACCATGGTGGAAAGGAGCATTATATGCTGAGTGCCAATTGCAGGGATTCGAATCTACAAGACAGACGAATCAGCCTACAAGTGTTGTCTGGTGGGCTATATTTTATTTTTTACTATATAAACTAAGCTGGAATTGGTATGGTCGGATGGGTGGCGACCGGCACGTAAACAGCACATTTGTTATTTTGCTTTCATCTAGAAAATTTAAAAATGAACAAGCAGACGCAAACACAAATGATACGTTGCTCATGGGCCCCCTCTGCTGACCCCGCAGCTGCACAGAGAATTAATAACCTGTTCCCAACCCTGCAGATGTGCTAGAGTAACCCTGGGCACTTACGCAACCTTTTTCATATTTATACTTTATGTGATTTTTACCCCGGAACAATCCTGGAGTAAAGCCTCAAGATCACCAGTCTGGCCATTTCCTGGTCCTCCCTTCCTCCCTTCATCTTCCTCTCTTCTTTCTCTCTCTCTCTCTTTCTTTCTCCTCAAAATGTTGGTGATTTTAACTATTTCCTTTCCATCAGAAAAGTTTTGCTGGGGAAGCAAATGAAGCCCAGTACCTTTCTAAAAATAAATATTTTGCCAAGCTGTGATGGGAAATATTCTCAAAACCCTCCCAAAAAGCCAGGGCAAACACAAAAAGATAAGAAGCAAGACAGGTTTGTGCCCTGTTTTATTTTTTAAAAATAAGGGAGGAAATTTGTGCTTGCTGGGCTGCAGACAGAAACTTGAAGCCAAGAGCAACCGACAGCTTTTGGAGTGTTTCAAATTTTGGACGCCCAACTGAAGACAATCCGTTGGAACGACCCTATTTTTAGAAACCGAAGAGTTTCTCAAGAAATTCAGGCTCATTTAAAGTGTCTCCAGCTGAAGACTGAAAAAAAAAATCAGTTGAAAATGTTGGCTAGCTTTACTTTTTTCCAGTCTTATCTGTTTATTCTGTGAGATTTAGGTGAAAAGCCAAATGTAAGGGCTTCAACGAAAAAAGTATAAAATCAAACATTAATAGGAGTAATTTTCCATTGCTTCTTTCATCAGTTCAATCATTGCAAGCATGCTTTTGCCTTCAACTCTGCTTCAACTCGGCAACACCGACAGGAAGCAGAGCTGTGCTTTAGTGTCAACAGAAAAAAGAAAAATATAAAAAAAAAAAATATAAAAAAATATAAAATATCACTGTGGAAAAGAGGAGATTCAGATGCTGCTAAAAGTGTTTTTTGCTTTTAACAGTGGAGAATTCATGAAGCAGAAGTGTTCTGATTCAGTCTTCAAGTCTTATGGTGTTCATGCTGTGCAATGCTTGGAAAGATGCCCCATCGCTTCAAGAAAGGGTAATGGGTGCCACATATTGGTGAGAATTTGAAGTCACGTGTAGGATTGGACCCACTGCGTCCACGGGACTGTCAGGCACCTGCTTAGGAAACAGCAAGGGCTGTCTAAGAATATATTCCCTGTCCTCCACTGCCTGAGCCCTCCGAGATGCTCTCAATGCAAAGGTTTCACCTAACGCAGCCCAAAGCCAGAGTGGCAACATCTACAACACCTCAGCTGAAATGGTGGGAGCAAATACGGGGCCGTATCTTCTAAACCTGACCCTGAAACTACATCCAAAGCCAGCCTGGCTCAGCGTAGCCCTGCTCACCTTCCTGCCCCAGGCCACCCCTCCGCCTCCTCCCCTTTCCTCCTCCAGGCAAATGCAATAGTGCAGGTTTGTGGTTGACCCAGACTAAGCTGGTCCATACCGACCATCATGATTTTCTGCTAGGTTAGGTTTCACCTGGGCTCCTTTTACAACACAGTTCAGCACACGGCCATAGCACAAGAGAAAGTGGCTGGGAGAAGCAAGTGGTCTAAAAGCAGGAGCAGGGAGGAGGAGAACCTCCTTTTCCACACACAGGGCTGGCAAACACCAAGTTAAAACAACTGCACAGCAACATAGCCACTGCTGATGAGACCCTGAGTGTGGCTTGACAGGCCATCCAACATCTCTGCATTAACTGCATCCTCAGCTGGTGGGCTTTGAAGTTGAGAGAGGACCATGGGGATGCGCTTGCCCATAGAGATCACTCCTCCAGCTGGTAGAGCACGCAGATAAAAAGTGCACACATCGCATGCATTTCACATATGGAAGGACCGAGCTCCAACCAGCTTTATTTATCCCCAGAGATAAGCCATCCAGCTGATAAGCCTCAAGAGAAATGGGAGGAACCATCTGAGGAGACAGCAAAGCCTCACTTCTCCTCTGCACCTTCCTCTCTGACATAGGTTGGTTGCTCTGTCTGTCACATCCAACTCCTTTTAGGCTCAGGACTTGCCTCCGCATCTCAGCACCAGCTGGGTGGTGCCCAAAAGGCTATTTGGGCTGCAGGAGAGGGTGAGCAGCTACCAGGACAGGCTGCAAGTGGACAGGCAGGGTTGGGTTTACGTCACTCGGTGAAATCAAGCAGATGAGGGAAATATTCCCCCAACATCTCAGCACCTTGAGCTCCCTCCCACCCATGTTGCCCCATGGCATGGTTACAGTCAGGGTGATGCCCTCATCCGAGTGCCGGACACAGCCTTACCAAGTGAAATGCCTCGTGGGAGTGCTGGAAGCTCAGCAGCATGTACTGCAGGACGGACAAAGCCCCCTCTCTCACAATGGGGTACAGCAATTTGGAGAAAACCTGGTGGGGGAGAAAAAAAGCAAATGAGAAGGTAGGATGGCGCCGCAACACTCATGAGAAGGGCCCAGGAGGAAAGAGAGGCACTGGGCATCTACCACAGCTGCTGGTCTGTCCCTACTCCAGTAGAAGTCAAAGCAAGCAGCCTACAGTCAGTCCTCCAGAGTCATCTCCTGTCCAGAGCACGGCCTCAGGGCATCCTAAAAATACCATGTGGGTGATCCTTACTCTTCCAGGCATGTGCAATGCCTGGCACAGCATCTCCATACCTCCTGATGGACGAGGTCATGCAAGCACAGAGCAATGCTGGATTTTCTAAAATGTGCCTCTTCTGGTTTATTGTGACATTTGGAACTTCATCACCAACCTTTCAGGCAAAGAGATAGAAAGAAAAGGCCTTTTTCAAAGGCTGAGTAATGATATTTATCCTACTTTACAGAAAATGGCATAAGTTTGACAATGCCCTCTACCCCTTTCAGACGATACTTCTGAGAGTTTCCAAGAACCACATGTTATTTTAAAGGGCTGTGTCCCTTTCTTATGCATTAACAACAAAAGGTAAGATAAAGAAAAGCCAGAGATGCTTGGCTACTCTCCCACTGCTCAACGCACGTGGGGGATCACAGGGACAAACACAGTTATTGATAATGTTCCAATACTGACAATTATGGTAGCAATAACTTCTGTGGTGACTTCCACTGGAGGCTCAGCCAGGTGTTATCCCCATCTTACGAAGGAGGGAACAGCAGGAACACAGCATGAAAATGTTTTTGAAGTGGCGACCAATTTCAGCACTTGGTCACACGGTTTTCAGCGAGCAGAAAGTACTCACTGCTGGAACAGGTGATGGCAATGGCAGTGGGGGCTTTATCTACACTAGTAAATGAACTAAGGCCAGGACACAGGCTTTAAACCTGACCTGTGACTGCGTGGACTGTTAACATGCTCACTGGTACATATTTTGCCCATGCCAACCACCACTCATCCAAGCACAGCTGAAGGACAGCATGTCAGATCCCCAAAGGCAGATTGTACAAGAGCTGTGTAGTTTGGGAAGAAAACTGTTTGGCTGGCTTGAAAATCCTCGATCTGTTTTATTTCATAACCTTTACAACATCGGTACCTTTGCAAACCAAGACCTAAAGAACTGCAGGTTGTTCTGGAGAACACCATTCCTGGTTGCAAAAACGGCATCAGCCCACCACCTCATACACAGCCACGCAGCATTCACAGAGGGTGCAGGCGGCACAATGGTCCCTTCAAAACCCCTTTTCCCTTTTCTGCACATCTCAATTCACACCTCATCCTCATTCGGTTGAGAGGCAAGAAGATATCTCAGGTGCAAGGAGAAGTCTGTTGTTCACATTCGTGTTTAAAAGAGCCCACTGACCTTTTCAATTTTTGAAAGAGTAACTTCAATCAAGATGCTGAACTTTTTCACTGCAGCCAAACCCTTCAGCAGAGCAATGATCCACTTGTCTATGTTCTTTCCCAGGGGCCACGACACCCAGTCAATCATCCTGAAATGAAATACAACCTCTTAAAGTAAATTTATTGCACATATTGTGAAAGCCAAGCTCTGCGCCGGGTTAAACCTCCTCCAAATTTGTGTCCAGTCAGTGGGATGACCAAGCAGGAGATGGGCTCCACAGAAGGCATTTCACATATTATTCAAAGCACAATAGAGCCTGGAGTTGAATTGCCCCAATGTCATCAGCACACTGTAGCTCATCAGAGTACCTGACCCAAGTCTGCAGAAGAAAGTGGGGATTTCTTCCACTAACTTCAGTCAACTTGAGTTCAAGTTCTTAACGTCAATGCAGTGTTCTATATACCACAGCTCTGCTTTGTGGATTTTATAATGTATCTTCCAGAGAAGGCCAACCTCTGTTTTTAAAGAATCATCAGGCAGATCTAAAGGGGTAGTGATGGACATCTGTATCTGCGTGAGGTGGTGATCGAGGTCTCTGCATTGTTGCAGTTAGAGAACAAGTGATACTGGTATGATCATAGAATCATAGAATGGTTACTGGTAAGGATAAACCACTCAGATTCAGACCTTTAAATTCTCTGTGTGGGAAACACTCATGCCTCAAAACACATTAAAAAAATAAATACTGGTAACCCTAATAGAAGCCAGATATTCCTGAATGTCACAGCTAACAAATTTCTTCTATAGCCACTCAATCAAAATGTTGTCATGTTTCTGCAAGTAATAAGTACTTTACAGAAGTCACTCATAAAAAATAACCTCAGACTGAGCAATGACATGTTGTTTCTGTTTAAATTTAATGTTAAACAAAAATGGGGAGTAACTAGGGCTTGGGATCTCCAGGGGTCAAACTTTGGTAACCGTTTCAGTACCTTTGATTTGAAGATATCCTAGATCTTCAGTCTCCTACCTCAGTCCAGCTATCTTACCCAATCAGTCCCTTTTGCTTATCAGTCTGTATCTTGTGCAAAATATATGAAGGGAACCCGGATAACCAACCACCACCAGGCAAAGAGCAGGAACAAGTGAAGTCTACAAGAAACTGGAAAAATAAAAGGCTAGCCAGTAAAGAAAGCTTGAAGAGCAGAACTTGTTGAGATGTTGAGAAATATCAAAAGTCAAGCCAAGCTAGATAATTAAGGAAATACCAGAAAATCTTCCACAGACATTTGCATCAGAGGAGAACAAGGAAAGCCACGCAATCACTGTATACGGAGGATGTGATGGTGATTAAAGATATGATATAGCCTCTAGATGTGACTTAGAAACTAAACACATCCTCTGCCTCCGCTTTCTGCAACAGGAAGGAATTGATCAGGGTGACGAAGAGGAGGCAGATAAAAGATTTGAGAATGGAAACAAGAGCAACGACAGCTGATATGAAAGTGAAACACGAAGAGCTCATGAACTCCAAGCAAGAGGAGGTGGTGATTTTCATCATGTAAAATTCAGCTCTGGAGAGTTTTAATGACTTTATTATCTCTGGTTTGGTGCTTTACGTGGAAAGAACAGGAAGACAGTTCCTATAATGAAGGCAGGCAATGAGGAAGGAATGAGGACTGGGAAGAAGGAATAGCATGTCACAGGGGGTTACCATAGGTGCCCAAGTCAGGTTTGTCAGGTTATATGAATTTCTAGTC
Source organism: Anarhynchus alexandrinus (assembly GCA_008711295.1). Taxonomy (NCBI): domain Eukaryota; kingdom Metazoa; phylum Chordata; class Aves; order Charadriiformes; family Charadriidae; genus Anarhynchus; species Anarhynchus alexandrinus. The sequence continues at coordinate 25,973 of VUYV01000795.1, read as the reverse complement.
AAAGAACAGAAGTACACCATATCTGACTGGCTATCTGAGAGGACATTACAAGCAGTGTTCTTCGGGATCTAGTGATGTTAGCACAAACATCCTGAACATGGCTGTGAAATTTGTGATGATGCAAAGCTGGGAGGCATCATCAACACAAGGAGAGGATCAAGGTATCATGAGGAAGACCCTGAGGATTTGAGATGCAGAATGGGGAGGAAATGTATTGATTCCAAATGCATGCAAGGCGCAAGAAATGGATGCTCCGTGAAGGTGACTCGTCTGTTTGAAGACAACCAGCCAGACACCAGATGACTAAAATTTCCCAGTGTAACAGTAGCCATGGAAAAGACCAGCACCATGCTGTGGTGTGGAACAAAAGGTGTTTTCTACAGTAAAACAGTGACCTCTCCAGCTGTTGTCTAAGGCCATGATGAACCACACCTGGAACACATCGCACAAACCTCACCATCCATGTCCAAGGCCAACGAACTGAAGTGGGAGCAGGTGTTCAAAAAGCCTGTTAAGGTGGTCAGGGAAATGAAGAACCTTTCCTGCGAGAAAAGCTTAAAATAACCTGGCTTGTTTAGCACAGCCACAGGAAAGCAGAAGCGGGAAGGGGTTGCTCTGCCTGCATGCATTGAAGGAATAAACACCAGGGAGGGAAAAGAGCTATTTCAGCTGTTTTTGTTGGCATAAGAGCAAATTAACTACGAGATGGCCAGAAATATATATAGGCTGGCTATTAGAAGAGAGCTTTGACCCGTTAAACCAACCCAATGGTGGGACAGCTCTGAAAGATGAGCAGTGGGAGCAAAAGCCCTTCCTACTTTGAGGAGCGTAGTTGAACATTCATGAAAGGGGTCTGTAATGTCAATGCCTATAAAGCAGGGGGACAGATCCAGAGACCCAAAGGTCCCTCTTCACCCTGTCTTCTTTTACACAGGCATAAAATAACCTTGTCCGCTTTAAGCTGTTTTTTTACCAGCACTAGTGGCTAAGTTACAGTCCTGCCTGCTGCCTGCCTGCGTTGCTGCAGGAGGAAGGAATTACATTTTAAATTCACACTGCACTTTCCACATTGCAAGACCCACAAGCGTTTTGGAAAGCAAGGCCCTAGTTTTCCAAAGGAGCCATTGATTTGCTCTGCTAAACTTTTAAAAGAATCATAGAATCATAGAATTGTTATGTCTGGAAAAGACCTTTAAGATCATCATGTCCAACCGTTACCTAACTCTACCAGGCCCACTTCTAAACCATGTCCCTGAGCACCATATCTAGACAGCTTTTAAAAATATTCAAGGATGGCAATTCAACCACTTCCCTGGGCAGCCTGTTCCTGTTTCAGTGTAGAAGTTTTTCCTAATATCTAACCTAAACCTCCCCTGGTGCAAAACTTGAGTCCACNAACTTGAGTCCATTTCCTCTTGTCCTATCGGTTGTGAGTTGTGAGAAGAGACCAACATCCACCTCTCTACAACCTCCTTTCAGGTAGTTGTGGAGAGTGATAATGTCTGCCCTCCACAGCTCAGATCCTGATTTCCAGAGGTAGCAAGTGCCTGCATCACTGTGTGACAGCAGATGCCTTCTTCAGCTGGACCTGGGCTCTTTGAAACAGATCCACCCCCAGGAAGAAAAAAAATTAAAAAACCAAATCAGTGAGTACTGCTGAAGCCGTGGATGCACATTAATAGAGTTTATCTGAAAAGAGACAAACTCCAAAAGAAACTCTTTAAACGGGATTGTGGTGTACACTTACACCAGCAGGTGCCAGGCTTGCTTTTTTTTTAACCACTGTTTCCTCTTTAAACGCTTGATCGGAAGCTCCACCCCACGTCCAGTTTAATCGCCTGCTACTAACTCCCAAACCCAGACATTGGAGGAAGATACTTCTGTACGCGACCAGTTTGTTGGGGAGCCTAAACCGAAAGATTCTTTCAACGTGTACATTAATCTTTGATTTTCTCGGCAGGGACCACACACTCATCGACAGGCCAACAGTCGTGCAGTTTTCTGGGGTACCTGTCTGCCACAAACACACCGCCAAAACTTCCGCATTTCTCCTAAGCGATCTTAATTACATTTTGCAGGCTTCACTTAATGTTTGGCTAACTCTGAGTAATCATTTACGCATCCTCCTGTGTGACAAAGAATGTTTTAAGGAACGACGCAATTGATTTTGCAACCTCTATATTTGGACACTGGCGCTCTTAGAGGATGGAGCTCACAGCAGCACATTCCCAGGAGGTGAAAAAGATGGAGAATAGGGTTAAGAACTGAACTGATAACTTAATCTTTTGTCTTGGGATGCTCTGAACTCTGGGAAAACCATGACCTGGGGAAGGCAAGTCAAAAAGCAGCAACCCCTTTCTGCATACATAAAGTTCCCATCAGGAATTATGTGTGTTTCTGTCATGTAACCTTATTGTGGGGGGAACACAAATCCTGTAATAAGAAGAGGAAAAGAGATGTTTCCAGCAAGATCAAGTCACAGCAGCTCCCTTGGGTTAAATGCTTGTGCTACTGCATGTGAACATCACCCATTTAAATGGAAACCTCTAAGGCAAGCAGCATGGGTTGAAGATGCTCTTAAGCAAGTCTGGAGCACAGAAGAGCTGTAGGACTTGGACACAAGTGTGCAAGGAAGATCTGGTGATGCCAAAGAGAGCACTGGCTCTGCAAAGACCCAATCTAGCATGTCAGGTAGTATTTCACCCACTACTCTTCATCATGCCTTGATGTCTCCATTATCTCTGCCTTCACAGAGGGCAGGGATAAATGTTGTACAGGACCAAGATCCAGACCAGCAGCACCACATTCATCTGACAAGGTCAAGATGGGATCATTGAAACAGTTGGGCATACCTCCCTCTCCAAGATTTTTAGCTGTGACTGGTGATTTAGGATGATGTCCTTCTGAAGGGAGATGGGGATCAACATGAAATTCCGCAAAGGAGATTTTTGTGAAGAAAAGGCCGTCAACAGCTTCTGGAGAAAAATCAAAGCTCTTCAAGAGATCTTATGTTGGGCAGCCCATAATACTACTTATTCCTAAGAAAAAATAAATCAACCAAATAAAATAATAATAATCATAATCATAAATTAATAAATAAAAAGTCTTTATTCTAGTTCTCTAGGCCCTCAGGGCTGGAAAAAAAGATCCAGAAATTCCCCTTTTCCCCCCACACTCCTCACTAGACAGCACCAGCCAAACTGGTTGGGATAAAACCATGCAGAGGAACTGAGTGCAGCTTTAGGGCAGGTTTTTCTCCAAACTTTCACTACTGCAGCTTCTCCTACCTGCCGATGGCCGTCATCATTTGCACGTCGGTGATGCTGTCATCATTGGTTAGGTTTCTTATGACGCCATCCATGAGCTCCAGAGGGACAAATTGGACCACGCTGGCCAAGGCGTTGGATGGTGCTTCCTGCTCCTCTGCAAGACATGGATGAGTGCCAGCAATGAAGATGTTAGTTGCCAGGAAAACCAGGCACATGAGGTCATTTCTCGTCTCTAAAAGATAGATCATTTCTGCCTGTGTAAACGGAGCGGATAGTCAGCTGGTGTAAATGAGCAATGTGGAGTCCGCACTTCGCTGTGCTGAGAGGACAATTCCCCAAATCCCACTGTAGTGCATAACAAGGTTGGGTCGTAGCAGATGGGCTGTTGCATAAAGCCATACACAGCCCAAAGGGAGGAAGAGATCACAGGCACAAGAACATTCTTGGGCCAACCCTAGGTCCCAAGTTTCCTCTGTGCGCTCTCTTTATACTAAGTACTGCAAATAATTGCAATGGGATGCAGCTGAGGTTTCCCCACCTGGAGCACCTTCGAAAGGATGAGGCTTTCATACAGAGGGCACTGAAAAACCCATCTCCTCGTGGGCTTAGGAATAGCTGGAGCAGGAGCTCACCTGCCAGCAGAGTCCAGCTTTTCATGGCACTGGTACCTCCAAAAATCTTCTGAGACCCTCTGTAACAACCTAATGACCCCAGAAGTGGGATAAATATTTTCTGTCCCACCTTAAGATACAACCACCCTCCAGAGAAATAGTAGGGCTTCCTACCTCTAGGTCAGTGAGAAATAACTCCTTAGCTTTACCCGTAGTTTCTGATAAGGAGCAGGCTGTGGGGTCCCACCAAGTCAGCTGTAAGAAAGTGACATTTCTAAAAGCTTTCAAGTCCCACCCTAAGCTGCTGTAGGTATGGTGCTTTCCATTAAGCCCAGCTGATGCTGGAAAGCGCTGAACACACAAACTTGCGCTGCAAATATTTCAACCCAGTTAACAACTCCTGTGTACAGACTCTGTATGGTTTCAGGGGATATTGTTTTTCTAGCCTGAAGCCCTGGGGAACTTTTAGGGACACTTGTTTATTATATTTCAGCGGTAGCTGCATTTCTGGAGTGGATGACAACCATGCAAGACATCAAACTAACAAAATTTGACTTCAACAGAGCCAACATTTACATTCTCAGCCTTTTTCTTTTTTATTTTAATTACCTGTTGAAGAAATGATAGTGAACAGCTCCTTCAAAGAGGGCAGGATGGCTGAGGTCTGAGTCCTCCAGATCCTCTGCAGCAGACCGCTCACTTTGTTCACCTGCTCCAAAAACTCCATGATGTCCTCTTCTCCCTCGGAGATGCACTGGAACTGCCCGATGCACCGGATCAGCTGCTGACAAAACAAGACCTGATGTTTGCCCGTGGGAATGCACTGGGGATGCTGGGTTAAGAGTTTGCTGATCTTCGCACATTGCTTGGGGCTGGGCCTCTCGCAGACTTTCCGGAGCACCTCAATCCTCAATAAGCTGAAGATGCTGTTTGCCGAGGGGCTTTCCAAGACAAACTGCAGTCCTAATTGGATATAATCAAGTACGTAATGGCTTCTCTTCCCCAGAGGTCCATAGCCTTCCTGGAGGAGACTCAGCAGGAAGCGGACGTTGAAGAACTCCTCAAATTCCTCTGGGTGGTAGTGGCCATAGACCTCCAAAACCTCTTTCCCAATCTCTCTTTTATACTTGGTGTCCCCCGTGAGATAAAGCTTGGTAGACAGCTCCAGCATGGACCAGCATTGCTCACTGTCCATGGGCTGCTTTGCTGCCTCAATGACACGCCTCACAAGCCCTTGCTTCACGTTGTTGGGGTATGAGGACATCACCACGGCTTCCAGTATTTTATCCATCTCTGCTCCCAGCTGCTGAAAGAGAGGAACAGAGCAGCAGATTAGTTCAAGCAGGGTCTGCTGAGCTTTCATGCCCAGGTTGGCAAGGGAGGTCAAAGAAGAAGAGCTTGAGAGCTGTCTGGGACCACTATGAAGATGGTAATTCTTGTGTCCTTTTCATGGTGGCATTCAGAAAAGTTTCCACTCTGGTGGTCTTTGACTGAGACTAAAGCCCCCAGATTGAATGAATACACAAAAATACAGAACTTAGTCAGACTAATCACATTTGAGCATTTTTGTCTCGTAAACAACCAACTACAACCTTACACTTGACCCTAGGGATGGATAAACTCCCTCTCCCAATGGGTTCAGCAGCTCAAGGTGGTGCCTCATGTTTCACAAAATCCAGTCCCTACTGGAGACAGCCTGCCACAGACCCACAGAGGGGCTGAGTCGGGAATTAAGGGAGTCAAGGTCTTCCACTGGTGTCTGCTGGCCCAGAGGCAAAGATGCTCCCGATGATTGTCTTCACACTCAGGGATGGAGAGAAAAGCCCTGGTAAGCAGAGGTGGGATTGAACCCTCTCTGTGCAGTAGCAGAGGTGTACATTTGACATTTACACGGCCCTGCCGGCCACCCCGGCTGAGTGGTGCAGCCTTGGCTGCTCCCCAGGGATCTGCCGCATTTGTATGCAAGACCAAAGCGAGAGGGAAGAGAAACTGCAGAGTCAGGCAAAGTTTCCCATTCTTCACGGCCCGAATTCACCAGCAATAAAGCGTTAGAGGAGGAACTGCTTAAAAATACCCTAAGGATTTCCCTGGAACAGCTCAGAACGTTTATAACCAGGTGCTGGATGCACTACTGCACGAGAAACCCCGTTACAGAGTGATAAAATTAGACAGATGGGATTTTTTTAAAACGTATTACAGGAACTATATAAAAGCCCACCCACAGCAGGTCCCCCCCAGTGCAATGCACTGCACAAATACACTTTTGGAGAACATCCCTTCCTGCCCACGGTCTGAAATGATCCATGGAGGAGGGAGAAGGAACGTATGTATCATCTTCGTTACCTAAATGAGGGATCAAGGCAGGACAGATCCATCAATGCTCATGTGTGTTTGACTAGAAGAATAATCACCACCTTTCTGTTCCTCAGTTCTGTTCCTCAGTCTGTGAAATGAGGACAACACGCAGCAATTCCTAGTGGGGTTGGTTGAAACTTCCTATGTTAGCACTTGGAAAGCACCTGAAGCTTTTCAAATTGGTAGTGTTATATTAATGAAAAATATACACGCAGGTGGCATGTAGTCCAAGTATGGTTTTCACAGATGACATCCAGAAGGGACCTCAGAGGATGCCATCCAAGAACCATCCCGACCCTGGAGTAAACCTGTATCTGAGCCAGAAAGTATCTTCTCTCCTGCGAGACAGCTGCTTGCTGCTGGAGAAGGAAAACCCATGCCAGATACAAACCTCAAGCTCTGGCTCACAGCTGCTTGCCTGGGAAGCCTTCCCACTCAACCAAACACCACGTCTTCCCACCATTGCTTCCCCCACAATCGCACAGGATGAAAAAAACAAGTTATATGCATGGCCACCTCCCCATTTAGCAAAGACAGAAGCCTACGTTGCAGTGGGTCTTAAGGCACCACCTTGGCCTTTCTGTCTCCCGCCTGTTGACTCATACGGTCCTCTGCTCGTGTGCTGGATGCATTTTTCCCCATCACGCACCACTGATGCCTTCCCTGCAACAAGCTATGGCAGGGCTAATGCTCCTCATCACGTTGTTTTCACAGGATAGAAGACATAAGCAGAACTCTTGAGGGATCAGCCCGCATTAAACCACTAACAAAGGAGGACAAGGCAAGAGGAGAGAATAAAAGCCCACAGGTAATGTCTTTTCACCTCAAACAGAAAGTACCACAGTAACAGCAAAGGCTAAAAGCCAACCTGCAGAGCAGATGGGGCTTGCAGGCAGACCAGAAATCAGGAGGAACAGTTGTCCTAGCTATAGCTTAGTGGTCACCTTGGCCATACAGAGACTGGCACAGACCTGCAGTTGAGCTGGTACCCCCTTCGCCTCCTCTCTGCAGCTTTACAGCCTGAGCCCTGACACCCCGGACATCTGGCAGATAGATAAGGGACCAGGAGGAGACAGGAGGATCACAGAATCACAGAATGGAGCCGGATCCACCCCTGCCTGCCGCCGGGCTGCAGCCCCCTGATGAGTTGTCATCATCCTTGTCCCTGTCAAAGTCTCTCCACCACAGCGGAGATTTCAGCAAGGCAGAAATGTAGGCAGCTCTGTTCCTCGCTTCTTTTTCCTGCTCCTGGGAGAAAGAAGGGGGGAGAAATAACACAAGGATATCTACAGCTAAATGACCCATGTGGGGGGATGCTCCCACCTTCCCTGAGGAGCCAGGACTCTGACTGGTTGCCCTAGGGGGCCTTCTCCAAATTAAACCGGGGTGAGAAGGCCACGTGCTCACCTGTAGAGCTCAGCGGGAGGGATGCAGCAAAGCATTGCATCTCTCCAGAGATCAAAAACAGCCCTTCCATAACACCTCTGGGAGAGGAGGGACGCCTCAAATTCCCCCGGGTGCTGCTCATGTCCTATCACAGAATCACAGAACGGTCAGGGTTGGAAGGGACCTCTGGAGATCATCTAGTCCAACCCCCTGCCAGAGCAGGGGCACCTACAGCAGGTTGCACAAGATGGCGGGTTTGGAATGTCTCCAGAGTGGGAGACTCCCCCACCTCTCTGGGCAGCCTGTGCCAGTGCTCTGCCACCCTCAAAGGAAAGAAGTTCCTCCTCATGTTAAGACGGAACTTCTTATGTTCAAGTTTGTGGCCGTTACCTCTTGTCCTGTCACTGGGCACCACTGAAAAAAGACTGTTCCCATCCCCCTGGCACCCTCCCTTGAAGTATTGATAAGCATTGATAAGATCCCCCCTCAGTCTTCTTTTCTCGATCAATCCACGTTAAGCCTGGCACAGCAGTGTGGAAACACCACACAGGCAGGATGGTCAAAAAATGGCTATAGACCTTTTAGATCTAACCCCATAAATCACCACAGTCCACAGCCCACTGCTGTATGCGGTGTTGAGTGGCCTCGCTGCCTCTCTCAGGGGTGATGGCCACCCACTTCTGTCCCCTGTATGACTGGGCTTTTGGCTACTTCAGCGTTGCCAAACTTCACCCAAATTTTCAACATAAAGAGTCTATTTCCATCTGAATTTTGAGATAAACTTGCAGCTCCTGAAAGAGCTTGGTTCTTTTTCAGAGTGATCACAGAAGGGGACATGAGGATGAGTCACCCCATCGTTGCTGCCTGGAGCACAACTACATCTCATCTAACATAGTTCAGCGAGGACAAGGCTGAAACAAACTCCCTCCATAGTCAATAGACAAACAAGTCCCAATGGGAAGTATCTAAGGACTGTAAAGGCAAACCATTTTCCTCATTAGGAAATGTCCTAATGTCTCATACTGACATTAGGACCTCGAAGACACACAAGGAGAACCACCTGAGTTGACCTTGTGGTGGAGGGTCCATGGTCTCCTCACCAACAAGGGACTTCACAGTACAAGACTGGGCTTTAGGTAACACAGTCCCACCTACACCTCTCCAATGACCCTGGTGTCAGCAGGAGGGGACAAACAGGCCCATGTTTCTGTTGTGTATCAGGGTACACCCAGCTGCTCCTTGGGTGTGGGTCAGACAAAGTCAGGATGGAGGACGCTACCCAGGGAGCTCCTAAGAAGGAGACATTCAGAATATATATTACAATCTTAGAACTATATTAAAAAAACATTCAAGTTGCTTTGTAATATGTAATAATAAATATAACAGCCTTAAAACTATACTAAAAGAGCATTCTACGCTAAAAGATCATTCACGTGTCAAAGGTTAGGAATTAAGATGGCTAATTCAAGCCTAGCACAGCTCCAGAAGCTTTCAGAGAGATATTATTTAAAGGATCGCATATTAACTTCTTTTTTTTCCCCCCCAGGACCTGCCTGGAGAATGAATCAGGGTTTGCAGAGGAGACTGTTGTCTGCAAGATCACTGTCTCATTTGTTGTAGAAATTGGAAGTGTGTCATAAATAACCCAGGGAACTGCAGGAGAGGGAAGGACAGTTTCATTGCTGGGCAGCCGAATGCTGCCTTGGAGATCTGGTCCCTGGCTCTCCTCTGTTTAATACTGAAATAAAGAGACTAAATATTCAGATAATCAGGCTTCTATCATGAGTGCTCCTGAAGTAGAACAACCTTTCTGCACTTCATCTTCCTCACTGGCAATAATAACTCACAGAAAGTTGGGAGGATCGGCTCATGCGTGCTTGTAAAGAGAAGCGAGTTCCTGGAGCACACGAAGATGCTGTAGAAGGTCAAAGTGTTAATTATTAATCTGAAGAGCTGCTTTGAGGTTCCCATCTGTTATGTAGCTCACATACAACAGAAAGTACACAATATGAGCTTCGCAGTGAAAAAGGAAAAATCCCATGCAATGGCAAAACTGTTCTGCTCCGCCGGTGAACAACTGGCAGGAGCAACATGGGTAAAATCAGAGGAGCAGGAGAGAAGGGCCCTTGGGAGGTCTCTAGCCCAACCCCTGCACAAAGATGAAATCAAACCAAGCTGCTCAGGGCTTTCTCCATTCAGGTCTTGAAAACATCCCAGGACAGATGGACAGATGGTACTTCCACTCCCTAAAGGGGGCCTACAGGAGAGCTGGGGAAGGACTTTTTACAAGGGCATGTAGTGATAGGATGAGGGGGAATGGCTTCAAACTGGAAGACAGGAGATTTAGATTAAATATTAGGAAGCAATTTTTCCCTTTAAGGGTGGTAAGGCACTGGCCCAAGTTGCCCAACGTAGTTGCTGAGGCCCCATCCCTGGAGGTGTTCAAGGCCAGGTTGGATGGGGCTTGGAGCAACCTGGTCTGGTGGGAGGTGTCCCTGCCCATGGCAGTGGGGTTGGAACTCAATGATCTTCAAGGTCCCTTCCAACCTAAACCATTCTATGATTCTATGAAGATCACCCTGGGCAACCTGCCCCAGTGCCCAATTAGCTCATAGTGGGAAGGTTTTCCTTTTTTCCAGTTGGAAACACTTGTTTCAATTTATTTCTGTCTTTTTTTCTCATTCTCCTGCCATGCACTGCTGTGAAAAGCCTGGCTCCATCTCCTGAATAACCTCCTCGTGGGCACTGGGGTCTGCCTGGGTAAGTCCATGCTGGGTTAGTCCATCCCAGGTGAGTCCATCCCAGGTGCAGGACTTTGTGCTTGTCCTTGCTGAATTCCATGAGGTTCTTGTCAGCCCTGGCCTGTCCTGGTCCCCCTGTATGGCAGTAAGCTCAAGCTTACTGACCATTCCCCCAAGTTTGGTGTCACTCACAAATTTGATGAGGTGAATTTCATCTCCTTCTCCAGATTGTTGGTAAAAATATTAAAAAGGAAAGGTCCCAGCATAGTTCCAGCCAGTTTTCTGCCCAGTTAGCAGTCCAGCCATCTAGACTGCAGTTTCTGTTGTAACTTTGATGCAAGGACGCTGTGGGACATCATCTTAAAAGCCTTACTGAAGTTAAAGCAAACAACATCCATGGCTCTCCCCTCATCCACAGATCTATCAGTCCATCCTTAAAGGCCATCACTTAAGTCTAGCATGATTTACCCTTGGTAAATTAATTCTGGTCATCTCCAGTCACCTCCTCCTTCATGTGCCCAGACACAGTTTCCAAGACAATGTGCTCTAAAGCCACAAATAAAATGAAGTATTTCATCAACATTTGCAACAGGCTTTGCTTACCACAAGATGTGTCCTTGCGAGGACAGATACCCAACCATACTCTAGAAACCAGAGAGGGAAAAGAAATATAAGCAAACAGCAGCATCGACCATATTATCTTCACTCTCCAAACTGAGTAAACTGCCAAAAAAAAACCCAAAACCAACCTCAGGCTGAAAAGTCACCTTGGGCTTTGCTTGAGTCTGATCTTCATAATCTGTACTGTTCAGAGGTGTCCTTATATTTCTCTTCTGCCTGTGTTTTTTCCTTAATTAGGATTCATTTCAGTTGAAGTCTATCCAATTACTTCTAAATCAATTCATTCCCCTATCCCTGCCAGCAGCAGATTTCCAGTAAAGGCTCCTTAGTATTTTTTTCAGAATGCAGTATGCGTTCCCACACCCCAGATCTTACAAAGCTCTGAAAACACAGATTTGAGATGTACCTTACCTTTAGGAAACCTTGGTAATAAATTCAGTACATTTCCTACAATGGCATCATATATAGTTTGATAAATACCACTAAAGGAGGAAAAAAATCCCACCACCCAAACACAGACTGATAAATAAAGTGATTCACTTCTTACAAAGAAGAAGAAGAAGAAATCATGATCTGCCTCCCTGAATTCTCTGGAGGTCTGGAAGTACAGAAACGAGACTCACCTTTTATTGTCCTTAACTCCTGCTCAAATGGTTTCTTTTATGTCAGCCAAGACATTACTGTTATTCTTGCTGCATCCTCCAGGCAGCTAAGCAATTAGGGCTCAATCCTGCAGCGTCCTGAGCTGCTGCAGTTTGGAAGCGAGCGCACACAGTGCCTTGCTAGAGCACAAAACACTGCACAAAAAAAAAACCAAACCCAAACCTTATTCTCTAAAATGTCTACAAAATTTGCCATGACTTGGGATACAACTTCTTAAAAGGACCTCTCTAGGTCTGTTTTCCAGGAACATCAAAGTAATTGTGTCCTAATGATTTTTTGCAGGGAACAAATGTCCCCTTGATTCATAGCAAAAGGGATTTTTTTCTTTGGTCCAAAGTACCTGCCTGTTCAGCCAGCCGAGGAGGAGAAACCACAGCCTGCAACTCATCACTACCACATCCGATAGATACAGCCTGACCAGCAGGTATCGGACAGTCACAGGCAGTCATTCTTGTCACTTCCCTATGACTATTTTCCTAAAAGGCTAAAAAAGCCCTCTAAATAACTAGGAAGAAATTGCAATTTCCCCACAGAGTTGGAAATCATCAAACAAAAGCCACTGCTGGGCCCTCATCCATGCCACTGCACCTCCTACTTCTGCCTCCACGTGATCTAATATACTTTACACATCGGGTTATACTCTTCATTTAGCTGAGATCTAGTTTTTCTGGCTAAATAACCTTAATTAATGTAAGCGATGTGATTCCAATTCAATGAGCTTCTGCGTATACATCCAGCACTCACAGCGACTTATTGCTGTGGTTTCTGTCCCGAGTCCTCTCAATGACACAATTGCTGCTTCTCTCTTTACTTCCTTCTTAATTATTTCACATTCAGCTACTCATTATTCTCTGAAGCCTCAGCCTACCTTATATACTATTTGCACTGTGATAATGCCTGGAGGCTTCAATTGAAATAGAGCCCACCAGCCTACAAACTATCCGTATATCTATATATATATATCTATAGGAGTATACACGAGGGAATATGGCTTGTTGTAGCAACATCAAATATTGAGGCACATCCAGATCAAACCGTTTGCTCGAGGAGATGCGATAGGTTGTGGCCAACCAAGAGCCAAACCTCTCCAGACCTGCAAATACATGAATGGCGATGCTCCACCTTGCTTCGCTTGCTTCAGCTGCTGTCAGAGTTGCACCCAACAAAGTGCCACGGCAAAGCTGAGGATTTGGCCCATTTTTATGAGATCTGGGCAGAGCTAATAATTGCAGAAAAATCCAGTCAAATACCACTTTAGAAACAGAAGTGAGATTCTCCCCATCTGCAGTCATAACAGGGAAAAATCGCCAGCCCAGAAGCCTGCCCAAATTTTTTGCCCGTAATTACAAACTGCATTTCTAAATTCACCTTCTCTTTTCGAGGAGATCACATATTCTTCGTTTCCTGTCCCAAACTGCTTTCCAGTGACAGATTGCACTCGTGTTGAGTGTCTCCTACTCGCTAGAGCTAATTACTTCTGGCTGGCAGGGCTCTTCGTGCCTTCCCGTCCCCTGCTGCTCTGAATCACAACCGCCCTTTAGCACAGCACCCGTGGAGATTCCCCTTCAGCCACGGGCAGGAGCAGATTTGGAGCAGGAGGTTGTCCCCACGCTCTGTGGGACCTTCCACCCTGCTCAGCAGTTTTCTGTCCTCTCTGGAAAATAAAGATTTATTTGAGGATCGTCACCCAACTGCACTGTTGGCATTTTGCGTGGCTTTGCCGTACGTCAGGATCTCCACCTTGGGAACAGCGACTTTCTCTCCTGTGGCCACACACTTTTCTAAGGGGTCCTTAAAAAGTAACTAACCAAAAGACATATATTTGCAATCAGCCTAAAGTTACCATATAGTAGTCCACACCTTTACTAAAATCTGTTGATGTTTTAGATCCACAGACCACTGCAAACCCTTTTGCTTTCTTCTGCAGTACCACGTATTTCATCAATTCCTTTTTCATTAATTTCATTAATTCCTTTTTCCTCTAAAACCTAGGGTTGACCACACCATACAATTCTGTCAGCCATCTCCAAGTGACTCACCATGGCCATAATTCATGGACAGCAGCACTGGACTGGCTGTCCTACCCAGCTATATAAGCTGTCCTGCTCTCTTATTTCTCCAGTGCTTCTTCTTTGATGCCTTTGGTGCACGTAACTCCCCCAGTCTCTTCTCTTGCTCCGTGTTTCTTGCTCTTAGGCTCTCAGTCATCAAATAAAAAAAGGCTTTGGCTGGATGTCAAAGCGATCAGCACAATAATACCAAATAAAGCCCAAGGCCCTAACATTTCATCCTCTTTTTCTCTGGAAAGACTCCTCCTCCCAGCTCCATTCCTCCTGTCCAGTCAACAGCTACATACACACATCTCTAATATGTAGATTGAATCATAGAATCATCTAGGTTGGAAGGGACGTTTAAGATCATCGAGTATCCTTTCCTAATAAAGCATCTCAAAACCATCACTAGCATATTATCAGCCATCCTGGTACGGATGCAGGCACAAGGAATTAAATTCCTCACTCCCGCTGCCTTGAAAACCAGCAGCAGAGAAGGACAGATAAGGCAGGACTTGCTCTAACCACTAGACCAGCAGTGACAAACCACTGGCTCTATGGCTACGCCCAGCACCGACCACAGACAAAAATAACTCACCCTGGTTGCTTTTTAATTTTCTAAATATATTTGGCATTGGATGCCCAAAAGCTTTATTCTGCCTGCACTACATAAGTTTTTCCCAGGGTGGTCACTCCCCCTCACATGCCTCAGATGAAGATATCTTCCTTTTCTACCCCCAAAAGCCTTCTGCTTTCATCCTTAACTGGAGGTCTCAACCCTACTTCCATGGGGCTTCATACCAGGAGCACCCGGATCCTGCACTGACCTTCAGACCAATGTCCTTTCTATTATCATCCCTGGAGACCATAAATACATCTACTCCGGAAAGCTGGTTGTTTTCTTGAAGGTATTTATAGCATTAACATCACTCTTCTTTCTTCAGATTTCTGTCTGCTTTTGTCTGTGTATAGAAATTAAACCCCTGGATCCAACCCAAGGAAAAAACCACGTCCTGTTCACCAAATGATACCGGACCGAGGGCTGACATGGCCAAGGCTGGCTGGGATTCATCCGACACTGCCTCGCTGCCTGGAGATACAGAGATTTCCAATTTTTTGGTGGTGCCTTCAGGAAAAATGGGATATGATGCTCATTTGAGACCTCAGTTTCCCTCCAGCCCCCAACATCTTTGGCTTTGTGTCAGCCAATCCAGACACCAGGAAGGTGAAGTGAGACCACGCCAAACTTTACGGACCCCATCACAAAATGTTCAAGGCACTTCAACCCCCCTCCCCAGGTGAAAGCTCAGCCCCTTGCTACATCCTTTCAGCCTCAGGTAGGGCATAAAGTTGAAATTTCTCTGCCGTGAGTTCCGTGATACAAATACAGTAGGATATAGTTGAGTTCCCAAAGTGTTTTGAAAACCTCACAGAAGTGGCAAATATCCCAAAGTCTGCTTTTATCCTTTGGTAACACCTAGGAAGTCTAAGCTAGGATAGATTTAACCTGAAAGGGGTTTGGATCTGGACTGCTCTGGATTTGACCCTCACTCTTAGGACCTTTTGGCTCCCTATGGGATGGGAACATCTCTGGGTGTCTCTCCCCAGGTCAGCTTCGTCAAGGAAAACCTCAACCCGTCTTGGCCAGTTCCTCATAATGAGATGCTGCCTTGCAAACAGGTTTGCAAAGCCTTGCAGGCACTGGGGAAATGGACACGCACCCACTTGTCAACGTTGTTCCTGCATCCCTCCCTCCAAGCATCCTCCTGTAGCCAGACCCTCAAACATCCAAATCCTCAAGTATCTCTCCTCCAGTGTTCCCTCCTGCATCCTGACCACAGAGCATCTCTCTCTCTAAGCATCTCTCTGGGAACATTGACTCCTGAGCATCCCTCCAGAACCCTTCCCCTCAAGCACCCCTCCCTCAAGCATCCTTCCTGCATCCCAACCCTCCAAGCAGCCCTTACTCCAACCATCCTTCCCGCATACCCCCTCCAAGCCCTCTCTTACATCCTGACCACCAAAGCACCCCTACAAGTAACTCTCCTGCATCACACCCCCCCGAGCATCCCTCCTGCACCCCTTTCCCAAGCATCCCTCCCTCTGAGCATCCCAGTTCCTGAGAACCCCGACTGCATCCCAGCTGCCAAGCACCCCTTCCTCCCAGCTCCTTCCTGCATCCCGATCCCTTAACATCCCTCCTGCATTGCAACCTCAAGAGTCCCTCCTGCATCCCGACCCTGAGCATCACTTCCCCGCGAGCATCCCTCCCTCTGAGCAGCCTGACCTCCAAATAACCCTCCTGTACCCCTTCCCTCGACCATCCCTCCCTTTAAGCATCCCTCCTGCACCCCTTTCCCCAAAACTTCCCTTCTGCACCCAGACCCCCGAGCATCCCTCCCTCTGAGCATCCCAACCCCCAAATACCCCTCCTGCATCCCAACCCCCGATCTTCCCTCTTGCATCCCGACCCCAGATCATCCCTCCCTCCAAGCAGCTCGATCCCCGAACAATCTCCTGCATCCCTTCCTGAGCACCCCTCCTGTATCCTTTCCCCTGAGCACCCCTCTGCATCCCTCACCCCGAGCATCCCTCCTGCATCCCTTTCCCCGAGCACCCCTTCTGCATCCAGACCCCCTAGCACCCCTCCTGCACCCCTTTCCCCGACTACCCCTCCTACACCCCTTCCCCTGAGCACCCCTTCTGCATCCTGATCCCCGATCATCCCTCCTGCATCCCCTTCTCCGAGCATCCCTCCCTCCGAGCATCCCAACCCCCGAGCACCCCTCCTGCATCCCTTCCCTCGAGCACCCCTTCTGCATCCCTCACTCCAACCATCCCTCCTGCACCCCTTTCCCCAAGCACCCCTCCTGCATCCTTCACCTCGAGCATCACTCCCGCACCCCTTTCCCCGACTACACCTCCTACACCCCTTCCCCTGAGCACCCCTTCTGCATCCTGATCCCCGATCATCCCTCCTGCATCCCTTCCTCCGAGCATCCCTCTCTCCGAGCATCCCTCTCTCCGAGCATCCCGACCCCCGAGCACCCCTCCTGCATCCCTCACCACGAGCATCCCTCCTGCATTCCTCACTCCAACCATCCCTCCTGCACCCCTTTTCCCGACTACCCCTCCTGGCACCCCTTCCCCCGAGCATCCCTCTGTCCGAGCAGCCCGACCCCCGAGCATCCCTCCTGTCTCCCTTCCTCCGAGCATCCCTCCCTCCGAGCATCCCGACCCCCGAACACCTCTCCTGCATCCCTCACTCTGAGCATCCCTCCTTCACCCCCTCCCCGGACTACCCCTCCTGCACCCCTTCCCCCGATCATCCCTCCTGCACCCCTTCCCGAACACCCCTTCCCTCCTCACCCCTCCCTCCCATCACCCCAACCCCCGACTCCCCCTCCAAGCGCCCCTCTTTCCCTCCCCTTTCCCCACGTTACCTCACTCCGTGCCCGTGGGGCTGCGGCGTGGCCGGCAGCGAGCCGCAGTCCTGCGGGCAGCTCCGGGGCAGGGCCGAGGGTTGCGGTGAACTACAAATCCCAGGGCGACCGGGCCGGGCCGAGCCACGCCGTCCCCCCCCGCTTCCTCCTCCCGCCGCCGCCGCCGCCTCCGCCTCCCGCGGCGCCCGGCGAGGGACGGGGCTCGGCGGCTGGAGGGGGCGCAGGTGGGTACCGCGGCGGGGATGGGAGGGGAGGGGGGAGCAGTCCGGCTGGGGAAGGGAAGGGGGGGGCTGTGGGGGTGTGGGAAGGGGTTGGGGTCACCCCAGTGTAACCACCAGCACCACCCCCGAGGTGGGGAAACTGAGGCACGGGGAGCGGTGGCTGGGGAGCCGAGCTGCCGCGCTGCCGAGAAAGGCTTTGGGATGCAGGAAGGATGGGAGCCCCCCCACTGGGGGGGGGGGGGGGATCTTTGGGGTTATGGTTTGTTTTTTTTTTTAGTGTTTTAAGCTAAATTAATAGCGCATGTGCTTGCCTACGTAGGGAGGAGCCTTACCTATGGTTCCCCTTACCAGCATAGCACTCAGCGCCACTCTGCCAACTTTGCATCTCCCCTTCCCACCCTCACCCGCTTTCAGTGAAACATCTCCAAAAATTGAAGGATTTACAGCGGTTTAGCAAATCCGAGCTTCCCACACCCGGAGCTGGCTCTGCGTCCAGCCGAGCTGCCGCCAGCCCTGGACGGTGGTGTGGGGCCGGCTGGGCGACGTGCGTGAGCCGTACCCTGCAAAGGGGCTAATTCTGGATGGCACCTACCTTGTTAGCGGTATTTCAGAAGGGTTTTTGCTAGCGTGCAGCTGCATCCATGCTGGCAATTAGCGGCCCTCTTAATTGCAGGGGCACCCTGGAAGCGAGGGTGTCAGTGGGCGATGGGGTGGAAGCTGCATTGCTGAACCACCCCGGGCGTGCATCGAGCAGTAGGCAGGTTGTGGTCCACCACGTGTGCGGGTGAAGTGGTCCAGGAAAGAAATAAAGAGTATCTGGAAGATACTCCAAGGGTGCCATCCATGGGGATGCTGGGACATTAGAAATTGGTGAAAACCTTTGTCAAGGGCTGGCATTACATTGGTATATTGGACTGTGCAAAGGGTTACATCAGCTGCTTGGAAGGAAAAGTGATGCTCCTGCTGCTGTGACACCCCAAACGGGCTCCCTCCTGGCAGCCGGTGGCAATGCCCTCCTGGCAATCGGCGTTGCCCACACAGCAGCCCCTGAGCCCGCGGGTGTCGGGGGTCATGCCAGGAGAGCACTGAGCACCACAGCGCTTTGGTTTTTATTCTCCAAAACTCGCTGCAGCTACATCCCTCTGGCTCTGCGCTCCCTCTCCCCCTCCATCTTGTCTTCTGCTATTCTCCTTCAGTAGCTGTTAACCTGCATTTTGTTCTCCTCCTCCCCGCCGTGCACTGCTGCTTTCATTCCTCTTCTCTCAAGAGGAACCTGACCTTTGTTTTATATCGCTCCTTCCTCTTACTAACTGGGCACCAGCTCTATTTTCCTGCCATCTCCCTACCCCCTCCTCTTTATTGCTTCAGTTCAGCGTCCGCAGAGAGCAGCACACTCAGCCTTTTGCGTTCACCTGCATCCCTAAGCAAGCAGCCCGGGAGATGCTCGAGAGCATCGAGGTGCAGGTCTGGGAAGGGATGGACACACAGCATCGCACCCACAACAAACGGGGGACATTATGAAACTCCCGTTCGTGCTTTCCCATTGTTCGTGCACCTCGTTGGCAGAGGAGCGTTTCCGTGTCTAACAAAGCACAGTTAAAAAATTAAATATAAATAAATATAAATAAGCGGTGGCTAAGGAGCTGCTCTCCGAAGGTGGACAGTCGGCGTGTCTATCGCTGGTTATCGCAGCCGCCGGCAGATCGATACCGACGATCCTCTCTTCCAGCGAGAAGGGAAGGGTGAGCCGTCGTTTCCTGCCACGCGCCTGATGGGAGTTTGAGTCCCCTCCTGGGAGCTCGTCACCGGTGTCCCCGTCGCCAGCCTCAGGGGTGAGAGGCCTTTCCCCAAACGCCTCCTGGAAATTTCCAGTGGCTCACAGCGGTCCTGAAAAAAAAAAAAAAAA